>WJSG01024072.1:0-20086 GCA_016618145.1 Sanghuangporus lonicericola | reverse complement strand
GGAGCGAACCTGCAGGCAGCGTCCCGGGTACTGCAGAGGGCGACCGGGGAGCCCAGTCCCAGGAGAAGCTGGCGACGAACGGATCCTCTTCCGCCCCCGGGCCGTCCACACCTCCGCCGTCCTCAGGTGGCTCCGGCCTGCCTTGACGTTGAACTTTGTCTGCGTTTCCGCCTTGCAGCTATTTCTGAATCACCGTCCCACAGTGCACTGCCTCGCTTTTCCCCTCTCTCCCATAGCTCGTCTTGAAACATCGACCCGCTCCCTCTCTTCCCGCTTCCATCTCGTATATAGCGTCCCATGCACGATGTCTTGTCCCTCTCGTAGTCACGTTTTGCATCCGTCTAGTTTCCTATGATTCTCGAGTCGTCCAGCTTACACTCGTCGTTGAATCCGGCTCTCCGCTCGCTCTCCCTTACTCGATCCTTCGTATTCACTGCCAGTCTCATAATCCCAGTCACACTCGCAGGCTGAGTTACTCGAAACGATCGTGTGTTCCGCTGTACCTACTACGTAGCGTACTACACCGCTTCCAATTTTGTCCTATGTATAGTAGTACAGCGTCCGGGAGACCGCATATACATATGTACCCAATCATGCTCCCAGCCAGCGGTCCAGTAGAGCGGCCTCAAGGAATTCTGATCGATGGTGAAGCATTCGTTATACACGGCTGCCCGCGTTGACGTGCACGCTCGACCAACGGAGATCGAAGCGACCGTCTGCAAATGCGAAGACTGCGTCAAAGGGGGCTCTTCAAGGGACAGAGCTAAACTCACCAGTAAACACCACGCAGTGACTCCGTCGCAACTCGTATACCTGCACGCGATTGTAATTGTCCGGGCTGGATGACCGCGGCAGCCTGTGAGCGACAGGTCTTGCTGTCAACGTGCGCGGTGGTGATGGGATCCACGCGAGACATACTTACCTGGACAACATGGTCTCCGATACTCTGGTGTGGCTGCGTGCCAATGCCTCCTCCGCGATGCAGATACGTCCTCTGTCGAGACGGATCATCATGTGACGAGGAAGGCCACGACCGGCCGACCGGCAAATCATAGAATGATATATCGCCCGAGCTCAGAGTCGTGTTGAGCATGAACAGCGAGGATAGCGCATGCTTCGAGCCTTGAGGACCAGACGCCTTGAAAGGGAAGGTCGCTGATTGAATGCATAAGTCAGCCGTTAAATTAGACATAGCGACGACGGCACAGTACAGGGGAGGCTGCCGAGCCGACTACCACGACGCTCACGGGGGTCGCGCGCGACCTGGAAGCCCGAAGGACGAGTCGTGGAATCGGCTTAGCCGTCACTACGAGATGCACCTCACACGACAATCCACCTCACACATCCGCCGTCTCCGAAGCACTCAGCGGGTCTGGAAAGACGGAACGATGGTATCGGGGTGAGCATAACCGTGGCCACGAGCCACACCTTCTTGCGCCTCCGCGGCGTGGATGCGTTATCGTCGGCGATGTCTGTAGCTTTTCCGACGCCCGTTCATCTTCGCATACTTTGCGGAGGGACGATCGGAAGCCCCGTGCGTGTCCGAGTCCTGGATGAGCGATAGATGCTGGTACGTGAGTTGTGCAGCGCGTCGGCGCACCTGAGCTAGCCCTCGCATAAGTTAGTTGGGTCTAATGTAGGACGCGGTATGACTCCGTACCTGGGACAGACGACTAGCCGTAAAAGCGGTATGTGGTGCCCACCGCAAAATACTTGCGGAGCGTAAGCCTGGGAGTGTGAACGACCAGAGGTGGGCAGCGCTTGACAAGGAAGGCTGTGATGGGGTAAGTACCGGTGCGATGCACTAGTAGTAGAACACGATAGAATACGTACCGTGTCCGCAGTTTCAATCGGGTCGGGGCTAAATGTCAGCCGCGACGGCTGCATGTNCGGGGCTAAATGTCAGCCGCGACGGCTGCATGTGCGGGAGTGCAGGTGGCGGGGAGAAGATGAGGAGTGTTGTAGACGAGGAGCCGAGGGGGCTGTAGATAGAGCTTCCAGGACATCCCTTAGACTGGCGGGATGGGGCAGCGCTACATGGCGAGCAGCCAGAGAGCTTTACGCATCCTGCGACAACCATTGCAGCAGAGCATACTTACTCGATCTTCCTCATGGCGGTCGTAGTTGCAAGCCGCTGTAAGTAAGTACGTCTAGCCGTCTGCTAAGTTACACCGTGGCTGCCACGCTACCGTGACGTCATCTATCTGACGGGAGCTCGTTCACTCAGCTCTGTCAAGCTCACCCACCAGCTGAGACAATCCCGCCCGAGTTCTGCGACCTGCCCGTCTTTGCTGCTGTCTACGGCCCCTCCGCAATGCGCGCTCGAATCCGGAGTCTTACAGCAAGTTGCATCTCTGCAGCTCTCTCGCCCTCCGCCAACTTCATTTCGCCCATCCTTCCCTGACGGCTCGTCTGTATGATTCCCTGCGCTACTCGGACGTGTCTCTCAAAATTGGTGTTCTAGCTCAGGGCAAGACCTCCGCCAGCGTTGAACGTCGAGATTGCGCACAGTGCTGATCAGAGAGAAGATAGCAAGGCCAGTACCGCTGCGACTAGTGCAAGGGAGCTCACTCAGGTCAGTTCTTCTCTGTATGTTAGCACTGTTCTGCACCATCGTTGACATACAGATAACTTCGCTCCCTCTGTATCCACTTCGGACCTCGTGTTCTTCCCGACAAGGTGAAGCTCATCAAGACATGTCTCAAGCTCTTGCCTTGGACACATCGTTGCAATATCAGGAGTCCGAAGTCGCGTCGCCGAGCAACGGGAACTCACAGACGTCGACTCAAACCGCGTTACAGTTTGCACGACTTGGTACCAAGCGAGTCGTCTTTCGGCACTCCCACTTCCTCATCTTTCCTACCGTCGTCATCGCTCCGTGGACCCCCAATGTTCCGTCATCGCACACCTCAGCTATCGCATGCGTCTCTCAGAGGCACATACCCGTGCCGTTCACGTTCCCGGGATCAACCTACAGCAACCTTCTCTGATTGCATTCGGGCACGACGTCGAGAAGGGCGTCAGCATTGCGAGCGGGTCAGATATTGCTGTGGCTAGCTCTCGTCCTCCTCGTATCGGGGCTGCCCGTGACTGTGTTCCTTCGCTGACGCTATCACGTCACATCCCGTCCGAGTTCGAGTCCCCCTCGCAGCTGGTACCCGCGTGAGGACTCGGTGTCTATATACTCGTGTTGAAGAAGCAGTCCACTAAGGTCAGTCTCCCGGTTCGGTTGCTGGGTGCTCACTGACTGAAGGTCTCTCCGATAGCACGATGCGCCGACCGTAGTTGCCGTTCCGAGGTCCGGGGACGAAGCGAGCCTGTCGGTAGTCAACGCTTCGCCGGTGGTGCTACGGACCCCACGGATCCTCGGGATCATCGTGGATTGCGTCTTCAACAGAGATCGATCCCCGCTCTAGAACGTGGACTTGAAGGATCTTCATACCGTTGCCAACGGCCGCGTTCACTCTTGCCTTGTCCATCCTCCACCTCCGTAGACCGCTGCAACGACACAGCTCGCCCATTCCGCTCTCACAAGACGCGCAGGTCGCGAGCACAGACACTGACGAGGTTCGGGCTGTGATATCGGGGTTGTGGTACGACGCGCTCGCCCCGTAACTCGCTGCTTCCCTGCCATCGGCCGTTCTCCCCGTTCCTGCGACGAGGCATACGTAGGAGTGGGTCTGAGCCCGTGGTGACGCACGAAGGCGCATACACGGACCGAAACGAAGAACAGACACAGTCCGACGCTCAATGCATATCGGGCTGGGGGAGGCTAAGACGTCCGTCGTCGTCCTTCCCGCCTCAGTTGCTGCTGTGACGTATACAGTGTCTACTGCGTCGAACTGGGGAACAATCCGGGATAGCGCGAGTCCGTGGCCCATCATGATCAGCCTGCTGGCTTTTCTCGCGGCTGCAGGCTGACGTGCCTCCTCCTACTGCTGAGGTTCTCCGCGACATTCCCGTAGGACGGTTCGTGCAATCAAGATGGGATTCACTCGTCACGTTCCTCCCCCACATCTACTCAGCCAGATCCTCGCCGGACTGCGCACGCGAACGCGAACGTGAACGCGACACAAATCGAAGCCGTGCCCCGGCGCGGTCAACCAGCTCCATCAGCGTGGGGCAGTCATCGTTGTCATCGGCTCAGAAGGCGGACCGCGCGCTGTCATCTGCAACGACAGGCCTGCTCGCTGTTGCCACTCCTTCCGAGGCTGAGGCTCGCCCTGCCCCTCCTCCCTGCGCGCCGTCCTCCTCCTGTCGCAATATCCCGCTCGCGGCTCTCTCGCCTCTTCCCCATTGCTCCAGCGTGCACCAATTCCATGCATCTGGGCCCGCAGTCTTCGTTATGCATGTTATCTCTTCTGTATATACATGTCGTTTGCTCGCTGCTGCCCTTTTGCTTCGCCTGTGCAGACCAGCATCATAGAGTTACGTGTGAGATACAGTTAACGATATCACTACGAGCGCACACATGATGTATCTTTTGGCATTTAGGTACGCGTCATTGGACGTATGTTGCAATTCTCGAACCGGTTCAAACACGTCCCTCAGGACCAAGAGGCGGGCAGTATCGAGGACTCTGTAAATACACCGACCGCCCATGCCCTGCTGCGCGCTGCGCCAGCCTAGCTCGTCCTGACCACCACCAGCAGGCGGTGAACTGCTGCCAGCCTCGAGGAGATCTCAACTCAGCTTCGTCCCCGTTCCGCTGCCTCTCCATCCGGCGCCCCCCTCCATCCACTATGCAGCGACTTATCCGGAACCCGCTTGTTCGTAGTGGTATCGTACCTCTCGCATACGCGTAATTTCCTACGGACTACCGTTCGCGTCTGTCGTCGAGTCCGGCTCTCCAATGGTTCGCTGTTGCTCCACGCCGACTCTCCGCCGCATTTCTCGTCCAATGTCAGACTCGGGCCCAAAGAACCGTTCAAGCCTGTGACTTGATGGTCTTGCGGCATAGAAAGTGGAACATAATTCGACGACTTGGTTCTCGACTTTGGGCCTCGAATTGGCCCCATCGGCTTGAATATGACGGGCGCCGAGACAGCATACTGGGCGATAGAGTAGACCACATCCGACAGACCGAACACATCAGCGATAGCAATCAAGATGCGAGTTCTGGCGACGATCACCGAGCTCCGAGGATCTGGTGCTTAACGGGGCGCGTTGCTGAAGGTCCACAAGCAAGCGCTCGAGCGGGGGCCATGCCCATGACGCCGCGCAAGCGAGGTCGTCCAGCAGGCCACCGTTGACGACTCTGCATGCTAGAGCCTAGCAGCAGTCGCGGGGGACCTGGGAGGACGACCGCGAGCTGCACCTCGCACGATAAAGTCGCTGCTCACCTCCGCACCTCCGCGTCATCGAAGCCGGTCGTCGATGAAAGGGCATCTGTTAGGTCGGCGATCGCTGCGACTTGACCGACGGTCTGTCCATCCTTCCGTGTTCCGCGTGCGCACTGTCCTCGGCTGCGTGCATTCCCGGGGCTGTCCCGGATGCGCGATGGATTCCTGCTACTGTCAAGTGCGAGGTGCGATGTCGAAGCTCGTCGGCGGATGAGTATCTGGCCCCATATCTTGGTGCATGAGTTGGCGTGTGCGATGTGGTGAAATAGGATTTTGTACGCCAGACAGGCGTCGTATCCAACAAAACGATGGCTTTGAAGCGGTGTCCATGGCCGGCACTTGTAGAGAGGTGCGAGAGCAGCCGGGAAGGGCGGCCAGAACGTGCGCGGAGGGGTAGGAGGAGTCGCAAGACGGCGTGCCTGCACATGTGTAGTTCGCATGGGGATACGTATGGATCTCCGTCCAACGGGTCCGGCAGCCGCTGCAGATTTGGCGATGGGGGAGGGATCGTATTATAACCTGCGAGTCCCGGGTGAGCGCATGAACCGGCACGAAGGTGACGAACGGCTCGTCCTCGTACACAAGAAACATATGGCCAGTGAGGCCTGAGGGGATGGCGCAGCACCAAGGCACTACGGCCAATGAGATAGGAGAATTCGAGATAGCCGTGGAGAAGTAAAGCTCCGAGTTGATCGATGCTGCCCCGGAGGCTTGAGGCTTGAGGTTGAAACTTTGAAGGCTTGCTGGAGTTAGGCATCACCGAAGTACAAGGTCTTGAGCCCGACGTGTCTCGCGGCGACTGTTGCGGCAGAGCTCGAAGCAAAACAGCAAGCAGCCCGTCTTCTTCATGGCGGCCATAGTGGTTGCAAGCAGACGGTTGCAAACACGACGAAAGTTCGCAGAGGCAGAATGTGTCTCTCGCGTGGCGGCCACGTGGTGCCGCGTGATGTCACCTTCCCTTACTGTCGACGTCGACGTCCTCTCCCGCCTTCCTCACCTCTGTCGCGTTCACCCTGTCCACCCACGACTCAGCTAGGCCGACTCATGAACCCACTGCGACATGCTACACCCTCTCTCTGCCGCGCTCGACGACCTCTCGCGCTCGAGACACACGCCCGAATCCAGTGAGTTCAAGTACTGCAGCTCCGCTCCCTCAGTCAGTTGTCGGCCGTCCCTGCTCGTCCATGCGAGTAGTTCTCTTGCCTGCTCGTCCTTGGACGCGTCTCTCATTTCTCTTCTTTATAGTCCAAATCTCTGTGACCCTGTCATTGCATTGAAGGCTTCCAGTTCGATGAAAGGCGAGGAGCTGCTGACGGAGGTATCTAAGGCCAAGACGGAGGCCAGGTTTCTCGTCACCGACGGGATCGATGTTCGCAACGGGCTCGTCGCAGTCAGAGTCAGTTCTCGCGATCCAGGACTACTATCCAAGATGATTGCTCTTGGAATACTCACAAACGCTTTCCCCGCAGCTCTCCTATACCCGCTCGTCCGGGCGACGCTCGCCGCCTGCACGGGCTCTACGAGAGGTCCCATGTGAACGTCGTTCAACCTGCAAGAATCAGCCCTGGTCCAAGTCCGATTTCGTTTCGAGGCGGTGTATTCGACCAGCGAGGTCGTACGGACGCCAGCTCAAGGACATTTCGATCATCTTCGTTCTGTTCGGGTATCAGGTGAGTCGTCACCCGCAACACCCACACCCTCGTTTTCTCATCCCGCGTCCTTCCTCGTGAATTCGCAGCCTGGCTATCACGCGCTGGTGTCCCGCAATGCGCATACACTGTCACCCTCGAGCTCAGTTCTGCTCAACATCCTGATCTGTCGCTCATCCCCGTGCAAGTCCTGGCGCTCACAGCCCTTCCTCGCCCTCGGCGGGTTCGCTCTGCTCTGCATCAGCGCATACAGTCACCATCGGACTCACATTCCTGTCACACCCCGCCGTCTTGAACCGACCTACAGGCAGTCTTTGCGCTCGGCCTCGAGTCCGACCTGGAGAAGGGTTACGACACACGCTGCGCTCGGGTACAGCTGTGAACACTCTTCATCGTAGTCCTTGTCTCAAGCAGTCTGCGCTCGTGGCTACTGCCTTCGCGGGCTCCGCCGCGTTGCCCAATCTCTCCGGGGGCCTACTGGATGGAGGGAGAAGTCGGAGGCGGTGAATGCTTAATTGCGTCCCAAGAATGGAGGACGTCAAGGTCACTCGTATGCACTTGATTTCGTCCGGCCGTTACTGAGACCACCGCATAGATTTTATAGGGTGACGCGTCCAACTTCGCGATGAGGAGCGTGTTGGAGAGACGCGGCACGCAAGACAAGACATGGGCGGACCTGGGCCCGGCGGAGACATAGCTGCAGCGCGATACTCGGGCGACGCTGGCCCAGAAGTCACAGCTCCTCGACATCTTCTACAGCGAGACGTACGCAGCGGCGCGCGGTTCGCCATCTTCGGCCTACAATTTGAAGACTACCCCTGATCATGTGCGCCCGCGTGCTCATCTCCAGGACCACTGTCCAGCCCAGCTCCAGCCTCGGGAGCAACAACTGCTCACAGCACTGGTTCAGAAGCGGTGCACGTTGCCCATACGGCAAGTCCAACGCCGGAATGTTCGAGTTGATCGAGCTGGTTGTCGCTCAACTCCCGCTTGCGGTGGCCATCCGCGTCGCGTTAGATGCTATATTCCTCGGGTTTCGGTACAGCCTTCGTTGCGACAAGACGACTCGGAGACGCACCGACCTCGAGCGCAGATGCAAGCCCGCATGCGGGTCATTGAAATCGACCTTCCCCCTACTCGGTCCACCCACCCCAGGATCGGCCGCTTGCTCCTCCACGATTGAGGCGGGCTCGGCACGAGCTGATGCATGGTCCCGACGTCGTCCTTCTCGCATCCGTGCAGGAGACCAGGCGCAATGCTCATCATCCTAGGCTGGGGCTCCAGGTGTTCAGCACGACGGCCGAGCTGGTCCACCTGATGCTCGAATTCGTCGCGCTCGAACGCGAGCGGTGCCCTTCATCTGTCCGCCCCCACAGCGTTGAACGTCCTCGTAGACGACGCGGAGACGTCGAGCGACGTCGATGACTGGGGTCATCCAGGATCCTGAGCGCTGAACGTACGCTCCTCTGGTCTGCAAGACGACGATGACCCCTCCCCGATCTATTTCTTTTCCATCTTCGGAGCATATCCCGGACATCTTCATGTTCATGTTCGTGGCCGTTGTCCGCCGCTTGGATGCGCAAATGAGCATGGGCTGAGTAAGGCGAGGATTGGGCGGTGCACGGGCCGTCTGTCTTCTTGTCGTCTGAGCGGCCTGCTCGGCATTGCTGCTCCTCCACCTGGGCATCGTCGTTGGACGGTCCTCTTGACCTTGCCCATACAGTCGCCTCGAACCTTCTCTGAGTCGCTGTTGTCTCTCGCTGTCCCGTTGCGTTCATACGCTCTGGACTCTCCGCATCTTGCCCTAGTTCTGACTCCACGTATACGGGCTCTGGTCGTAGTATCCGTCCTGCATGATCTCAAGGTTTCCTGTTTAGACACTACAGAAACTCGTTCATTGTTTCCCTACATCCAATCTCCGACACGAATACGGCGTTGATTGAGTCCTTGCATTCCCGTGCGACGGCACTATCGAGTTCGTACTGTCACGTAGACCATCGCTGCGCGTGCGCATAGATATCTACTGTATGTATCTCTATGATGCCTGAGGTAGCCATCGTGCGGGAAACTTCCGACAAGTCTCCCGACCACCAGCTTCTATCAAGCAAGTGAAGTGCATGGACGGTATCTCGGCCAGGCAGTTAGCTCGTGCTCACCGCGGCCAACAAGGTCGAGGGCCCTCGATAGACGGGCTTCCGCGAGGGGTGTTATGGTCGCCAACTATCCATGGCGCGTACCACCATGCTGCGCCTCTTCCTTGCGTATCTTGACAGATTGTGTACTCGTATTCGTGTTTCGCGGACACTGGAGGCGCCCATGCCTGCAGCCAAATGCTCACCTTTGTGGTACATAGCTCTCATGCCGCGTCCGAAGCGGATACCTCTGGGGCCACCATGCTATACATCTTCTCTGCCAGTGCACGTTCACTTTGACAGGCGATGCACGGTCCTCCCGTCAGCATGGGAATGCACGCATTGTGAGAGCCTCGCGCATCCCTTCAGTCTCTTACTCTCATCCATCCCATTCCTCAGAATCATATCACTTCTCCCCTTCTTTACGGCACTCGACAACATCGAGGTTCAAAATGGCCTCCAAATCTACAGACAATCCCGGAGATACCGCTTCTATAACATCGTCGGCAGACACAAACCATGGCCCGGCGAGTAGCGGCGCATCGAAGAGTATACCAGAGGCCACGATGCAGGTCCGACTGCTTGTTTTCGGTTGTTAGATTGGAGCTGACGGTGAGATAAAGGCACCAGTGTCTGCGGCTGCCGGGGAATCTGGTATCCCAACGAGCGGCGGTGTCGCCGGCAGTGAGAGTGCGCAACAAGCAGCCCCAGCAAAGGTCAGACTGTTCGTTCGCCCTCCCTGGAACGAGCTGACGACTATTAGACACAGGAACGAAAGGAAGGAAGGAGCTCAGAGCGGCCGGAGTGGGAGACCGCCAGGACTCTCAAGGTGAGTGCTCGTTTCCTGGGTCGAAGCACGTCATTCTACATTCTTCAACGGACGCACAGGAATACTGGGGTACTAGGAAGACGTTCTTCACCGAAACGCAACGGGCAGAGGCTTGGGAGGAGACGGCAAAGATTGTGCAGGACTACAGCCACGAGCTAGTCGATCGATGGAATAAGGAGATGGACAACCTGCTCATTTATGTATGTCGCACACGTCAGCACCGTTGCCAATTGGGACTGATATCATTGACGTGCAGGCAGGTTTGTTCTCGGCGATCCAGACGGCATTCAACGTCGAGCTGTATAAGCGCCTCACTCCCGACCCCAACCCCGATCCCGTCCTCGTTGCCCTCGAGAGGATCTCGGCACAGCTCAGCGGTTTCGCTGTGAACCCAGCCTTCGTCAACTCCACACAACCCGGCTTCGTCCTCGGTGATGTCAAGACCCCTGCTGTGCCGCTCTGGGTCGTCGTGCTCAACGCGCTCTGGTTCTCAAGCCTCATTTCAAGCCTCGCCGCCGCATTCATCGCGATTATGGTGAAGCAATGGCTCACCGAGTACAAGTCCGGGGTCTCCGGAACGTCGCGCCAGACCGCGCGCCTCCGCCAGCTTCGCCTTAATAGCTTGCAGCGGTGGCGCGTGAAGGAGATCGTGAGCTTCCTCCCTGTGCTCCTCCAGATCGCCTCGGGACTGTTCTTCGCCGGGTTGCTCATCCTCTTGTGGAACCTCAACCGCACGGTGGCCATCGTTGGGACCGTCTTGGTCGGCATTCTGGCAGTCTTCTCCCTCTCCACCATCATTCTCCCCAGCGTGGCAACACATTGCTCCTACCTCTCGCCACCGTCGCGGGCACTCTTCGAGCTCGTTAGATTGGCGTGTAAGGCTCTATATCTCCTTCGACTCAATCTGTGTACTTGGATCCTCAGTCTATACAGTGCAACTCGCTGTTTGACGTTGTTTCGGTTCGGTATGGATTCAAGTCTCTTCCAGTCTGGGCATCCTCGTATCTACAGCCTTTGCAAGATTCTCTTCCCGCTTCGAACCGCCTCCACCCTGGCGTGGCGCGGGATGGAAAGCGCCCTCGTGTCTCTACATACACAGGCTCTAGACGGCGAGATGGTAGCAACCGCATACACGACCTCGATGAATACCAGCTACCTCCATCGCGCGGCTATGTGCACTACAGAGCTTTCCCTCAATGCCACGAAAATCTGCTTCCAGAGAATCATGTCAGCAAACATTGCGCATTGGGGGATGGACGGACATCAGGAGCCAATGCAGTTGGTGCACCCTTGCATGTGGAGCGGCGCCCTCATCGCCCTCATGGACGCCTCTAGCAATAACGCTGCGTGGCAACCATCGACCTTGGTCGCGGCGTTGTATACTGCGTACAGCTACATCACTCCATGGAATCGACAGCTTCAGTCAGACACTCCAGGGGCACGCCTGCTCTGTGTGGACCTCGCACGTATTATACACCACTACAACCACAGCACACTACCTCCCGACTCTCCGAAAATCGTAGACGGAATATGCGACTATACCCTGCCGGGCGTGCTTAAAATGACTCTTGAGATGAACCTACAAAGCGATGTTCGCCAGTACGGTCAGTTCCTCCATTTGGCGCTTTGCTGTCCGCCTTCGAGCTGATGCACGCATACTAGTTATCTCCACCTACATCGGCGACGCACTCAAGGGGTTGGAGGGGACCATTATTGAGGACTCAAGCATTGAGCTAGCCTTACACGCTCTTCTACCCATGATCTATTGCGTCCCGTCAAGAACTGGGTCGGACTACAAGTGCGATGACCCGGAGTACAAGGCCATACAATCTCAGGCTGCGCGCGCGCTGGACGCGTTCTCAAATTTTGTATCTACAAGTTCCTCCTTGGACGGCGCATACACGCGCAGGATAGACGATTTCTTCGACGAGCTCCGCAAGCATGGAGAGCGGAAAGATCTCATGTCCGCAGAGCTGCGACGAGCCATCGTCCGCTATCGGGATGCGTACCAGAGTGCTCATAAACACCTCCCATGGTATTGGGACGGCAACGAGGAATGGATTCAGAAGCTCAGGCGAGAGCTCAACGACCCGGGGCAGGTGCGCATTTGTCGAAGCAGTACTTGCACACATCCGCTAACTGCCGTTCATCTAGAACACCACCGCTGGTATTGCATCTACATCTGGGGGAACCGCGGACCCGCTTCCCGTCGGAGGTCCGGCAGCAGTGTCCCACGACTCTGTCAGCGTCGCCGCTGCATCTCAGCAAATACCCGGGACCCGAGAAAGCATACAGATGGAAACGGTACCAGGGAACGTATCCTCTACACCACCGACCTCTCCTCCGTCCACCGCTCAGATCGCACCTGCCGTGGTTCTCAAAGTATCTATGACCAGTGCCCGAGGGGAGGCGGACGCACACCCCCCGACAGAGCTGGATGCGAACGGTCGCTCAGCTTCAGCTGCTCCTCCGCCCTCTATTTGCATCACGACCGTGGACGAATCTGCCAACAGCCACCCAGATGACGTAGAAGAGGACCAGGGTACCCAGCTCGCCGCAACCAAATCCTCCACCACAGAGGCTCCACCGTCCTGCGCTCACACCCCGACCGTGAGCGAACCTACAGACAGCGTCCCGGGTATCGCACAAGGCGACCGGGGTGCCCGCTCCCAGGAGGAGCTGGCGACGAACGGATCCTCTTCCGCCTCGTCCACACCACCGCCGTCCTCAGGTGGATCAGGCCTGCCTTGACCTCGAACTTCCTTTGAGGTGTCAACCTTGCAGCTATTCCGGAATCACCGTCCCACTGGCTCTCTTCTCCCTCCCCTCCCGTAGCTGCTGCCGACCTACCGGCCCGCCCCCTCTCTTCCCCCTTCTGTCTCACATATATCGTCCCACACACGCTGTCTTGTCCCTCTCGTCGTCCCGCATCTGCGTAGTTTCCTACGGCTCTCGTCCAGCATACACGCGTTGTCAAATCCTACTCCCCCCTCGCTCGCCGTTACTCCAATGTCCCTCTTTCGCGCTCACTGCCAGTTTCAGAGCCCCAGTCACACTCGCAGGCTGAGTTATTCGAAACGATCATGTATTCCTCTGTACCTACCACATTGTGTACTACAGTTTTCCAGATCTCGTCCCATGTACAGCGTCCAGGAGACCGCATATATGTACACAATCATGTTCCCAGCCAGCGGTCGATTAGAGCGGCCTCGAGGGGTTCCGATGGACGCCAAACTATTCATAACTGCACATCTGCCGGCATTGCATGCACCGGAAAGTCGACGAGGTAGTCCGCCAACACGGAGAACTCGTCGAGCTCCTAGAAAGACATCGGCGAAGGCCTTGCTCGTCGGCAGCACGCAGTAACTCCATCGCAACCCGCATACGTGTCCTCGTCCTGACCGTCTGAACCTGTCAGAGACAGGTCTTGCTGTCAGCGCACGCATTGGTGACGGGATCCGCACAAGACGTACCTAGACAACATAGTCTGCGATACTCTGGCGTGGCTGCGTCCCAATGCCTCCTCCGTGATGCAGATACGACCTGTGTCGAGACGGATCGCCATGTGACGAGGAAGACCATGAGCGGCTGACCGACGAACCATACTTCGCCCGAGCTCAGAGTCGTACTGGCCCTGATCAGCGAGGATAGAGCATGCTCCGAGCCTTGAGGACCAGACGCCTTAGAGAGGAAGGTCGCTGATTGAATACACACGTCAGCCGTTAGGATAGACATAGTGACGACGGCACCGTACAAGGAAGCCCTATATCTTGTGCTATGTACCGTCTGCCACCGCGTGTACATATGTTTTCCATCGTATCCAGCGACGTATCCTGGCGAGCCGTCCACAGATTGGTTGAGGAGATGATTGACGTGGCTAGCGTGCTGAACGAGGGAGGTCGATAGGAGCAGCCATACGCAGAGTCCTCGCTGAGAGCGTCCAGAGAGTCCTGTCGATGACACCGCACGGGACCGTGTCGCATGAGTGTTCTTGGCATAGGCGATGTCGCAGTTTCTGAGCCGGAGGGCTGCTGCCGTCGCGCCTATGCACAAGACACCTTGCTATCAGTGTGCGCGCTAGCCTAGTAAGCCCTGCAGACGTACCTTGAGGACCTCGTCCCGGACAGACGTGCCTGCATGTCGTTGTGTCCTTCCTGCAGTGAACACGCGGCGTGTTGATCAAAGCTTAAGACATGTTGCCGTGATGAGGAAGACCTCGGCCGACTGACTGACCGACCGTGCATCGCCCGCACTGCGAGTTGTACTGGCGATGATCAGGAGCGCCGCGCCGCGCGCCCGACACCTTTCGGGCCTTGAGGACCGAGTACCTCGACGTGGAGAGTTGCTGAAGGGTCAGCGAGTCGGGCGGGCACCGCGACTATGATGCCACGTACCGACATACCACAATCTAAACTTGACGGCTCTGCGTGCTGGCGGAAGTCGCGAGGAATCAGGGAGGACGAGTGGAAGTTCTTGAGCACGAACTCAAACGCGAGCTACTTATACTTTGCGGCTTGTACGACAAAGCCGCTGCTGCTCGCCTCCCGCGTCATTGAGGCCAATAGATCGGTGATCACTGCAATCTTCGCATACCTCGCGCATAGACTGTCTGAGGATTGTGCGTAGCCTCACGTACCGCCCTCTGTGCATTCAAGTTCATGAGGAGCCTGCTGCAGTCGAGTATGGCGTACGACGTCAAGAATCTGAGATGACGGGAGTTCTGTAGCTCTTCGGCGTATAGTCTGGCCCGGTATCTGAGGGCATGAGTTAGCGTGTCCAGCGCAACATAATATGACTCCGTACGTTGTAGAACCAGTCAACGGCCGTATCCACCGCAAACCATTCGCAGAGTGTAAGAGAATGGGAGAAGAGAGTAGGTACACGGGGCAGGCAGCAAACGTTGAGAGGAGTAGATAGAGTAGGTCAGAGGTGGTACGAGTGCGCGATGCACGTGGACAAGAAGACGAGACGAACCGCATTCGTCGCCATTCAGCAGCTGGGCAGCCAAGGCCGGGGACACGACTTGAGCGCTGTGATGAAGTCTAAGTATACCGACGGGGAGAAGAGGTCCCCAGTGCTGGTGGAGAGAACATACTGTTCCAATAATTCAGCATTCAGGAGAGAGTAAAATAGCCACGAAAGCGACGGGGGGCCTGGGATAGAGCTTGCATGTGATGCTAGTCAAAGTCAGTACTTATGAGAGCGCACCATGGGAGCGCTAGGGAATTACGAGGCCTTGAAGTTTGCGCCTCCTGTGGCAACCGTTGCAGCAGAGAAGAAGTCAATCGCTCTTTCTAATGGTGGTTACAGTCGCCAGAAGAGAGATGCATACATACACAGCGAAGCGAGACGGGCAGGAAAAGGCAGCGAGAGGCAGCGAGAGTACTCAAGCCTGCTCGCATGGCTGCCACGTGCGTTTGATGACATGATGTCATTTGTCCTCACGAGCTGCAACCTGCCTCCTCCTGCCTCTCATGCCTTCCTCCCGCTCTTCCTCCTGCTTCCTTGATCGTCTCTGGCCAGTCCATCCGCTACGGACTGTACAAGATCATACACTGCGTTGGGCTTCTCCGCGCGGCGGACATGGGGGCCGCTCTGGGCACCCCACGACGTGACAACTCGAAGAACTACGGCGAATATCCCAGCTTAGTTGCAGCCTCACGACGCCCTGGGCACACTGTAGTTGCTGCAGTGGCAATTCGACTCGCTCCCGGAGCCTGGAGACTGTGTGCCCTATCTGGAACTTGCGTCCGCGGTGAGTAGTCGTGCACTTTGCCCGTGTCTCGTATGACTCCGAGCTGTTCTCCTGCCCTGATTGTCATGTCTCTGATCGGTATCCTTGTCCAGAGGCCAGACCACTTCGGACACCGTGACTGCATGCCAGTTTGTCGAAGGGCGTGGAGCTGCAGACGGAGGTTAGACGTGGCCGAAGCGTTGGATACTCGCAGCCGAGTCGGGCTCGTCGGAATCAAGGTCAGCTCTCGCGATTCAATACCATGTACCATTGCCCAACGATGGGAGACCTCACATATAGTACCTCACAGATCCCCTCCCTACGGGTCTCCTGCACCATCGCTCGGTCGGGAGAAGGTCGGTGCCTGCGGTTCTTCAACTCAAGCGCACCTGGTTGGATTCAGCTTTGATTCTGAGGAGCATGGACGAATCGATGACAACTCAAAAAGACATCACAATCAGGCGAGTCATCCGCGTTATTCACAGCACCGACTCTCTCGCCCCCGCCTTCCGCCGTCATGACTATCCTTGCTGCCGTCCCTCAATACGTCGTCATCCTCCGTCTCGGTTCTGCTCGGCTCGTCGCCCATCCATCCTCCTGCAGGTCCTAGTGCTCAAAGCCCTTCCCCGTCCCCGTCCTCGCCCTCGCCCTTGCCCTTGCCCTCGCCCTCGCCCTCTGCTCGGCATCAGCGCATATAGCTGTCACTGAGATCACCATCCATGTTCCTCAACCCTGCGTCTTGAACCGACTTATCACACAGGGAGTCTTTGCGCGCGTATCCGAGTCCGACGGGGAGAACGGTGCCGAGTAGAGTTGTGGTAGCGTTCGTTGTCGTCGTTTCGGGCAGTCTGCGCTCGTGGCTGCTGCCTTCGCTGGTGCCGCCGCGTTCAAATCTGGTCCCCTCCCGGAGGGAGCGCAACTTGGTGCCAAGAACGGAGGACGTCAAGGTCACTCGCATGTACTTGATTGTGTCCTGTTCTTATTGAGACCACCGCATATATTCTACAGGCTGATCCGTTCACCTTCGCGATGAGCAGGGTGGCGGAGAGACGCATGCCAACGCGAGGGCGGACGTACACCTGGCGGAGACAGAGATACAGCGCGACAATCTGGCACGGCTGCCCCAGATCTGACAGCTCCTCGACGTCGTCATGACCATCCACTGTGTGAGGTCCGCAGCCGCGAGCGATTCGCAATCGTCCGCCGACATCATGCGGACTGACGACTGACCCTGGTCACGTTCGGCCTCATGCTCGTTTCCAGGATCAGCGTCCAGCTCATGTCCAGCCTCGGGAGGTCTGCGAGTGGTACTCGTTCAGAAGACACACACGCCGCAAACAAATACGCTGGGCCCGGCGCCGAGATATCCGACTGACCCGTCTCAACCAGCTCTGTAATGAAGGCCCGCATCCCTCCCCAGTCTTCGACCAGGGCGAATTTCTGCTCAGCGACTGCACGGGGAGCAATGAGAAGCACAGACGCGGACAGAAGCGTGCTCTTCGGCATCCACATCTTCGACTGCAGTGCTCGTCACTGTTGCCTGGCGGCGATGCGTACAGACGGCGATGAGGTTCGTCCTCCAACTTGTTTTCTTGGATCTCTCGTCTCAGTCGTACCCATAGCACACATGCGGACACCCGCGTTAGGCCAATATGACGATGCGAGGGCACCGATGATGACTCATGCGATTGCCACGCTTGCAGCAGGTTCGGAGCCCGGTTACGATGCTACTTCTTCAAAGTGAGTTATTGTTGGCCAGAGAGCTGACGGCGCAAGCGAGGCTCATCGCATCTTCGTCAGACTGCGGACGAGTATCAAGTTCTCGAAACTGCTCGAAGAGCCCAGGGCACGCAGGGAGTATATGGCCTTGACGGTAGAGAGACGACTGGTGAGTCCTCCGTGTACCTATGTCATCCGATGCTCGTTCGGATGTTCTCGCCCAAGGGCTCGTTGGCTGAGATTCGTTTTTCTTCCCGCATCGTCTTCCAGGCTCATTCGCGACGGCTGAGCATGCCTAGCAGGGATGACTACTGCCCTCCGCACCCATTCACCTTCCAAAGCAACCTCGATGACGTTATACAAGCTGCCTTCGACAATGATAGCTTCACTTTGGAGGGCCATGGAGGCAGAGCAGGTTGAGACGCAGGTTGACCCCCGGACGAACGTATCACCAAGGTTCTGGGTCCTCCATCGTCGTGCATCGCATCCTCAACAGGAAATAGTTTGCCGTCGTCGAAATGGGGACTGCACCCTTGTCCGCTCGTGCTCGACCTCCATATCACGCTCGTGAATCTTCTTCAGACTGTAGTTCGGCGTTCATTGAAGACGTCCCGGCTCGTCCCAGGTCCGAGTCGCTGAGACCAATCTCGCGATCTTTCACTCTCGACCTCACATTCTGCTGATTTCTCCGCCATCGTGCCTCAGCGCTCAGCCAGGATCGACACGGGTCCGAGTCGGTGCACGGGAGCGCGAGTTCGAAGACTCAAACCGGGATCCCAAGCTTTGAGACGTAGAGACTCGTCGAAATCCTACCCGCTCTGCACGGGAGACTGTCGCGTCAGACTATAGGGAGCACGAGTCTGCGTGTTGTCATATCCATGATCGATCTCCTGCTCCGACCCTACGCGGTAGGCTGGGCAGCACGCGGTGGTGTCTCCTCGTTAGCAACATCTTCGGTCCTTCAACTTGTGGACGCCACGTCGGTGAACACAAGGATTCAGGCCCGGCAGTGAGACCTTGTGCTTGTACGTCTCCGATCTGCAGGACCATGACGCATGGGACAACCGCACCTCTGGGATATCTCAGTCACTATTGTCGTCGGGGCGCAGGTCGACATGGGTCGGCGGGTTGGGCGCCTCAATCGACACGAGCATCACGGTGGCCTCGAACTCCTGCGTGCAGATCTGGCAAGCGGCCGCCTTCGACTGCGCGTAGAGTCTCCGATCCGTCGTTCTCGCCCTCTGGGCGTTTAGCGCATACGCGCTATCATCTCCGTCCTGGTGCGGTCACGACCCAACTGCTCTCAAGGCATCCCCACATTTGCCGTCTAGTCCGACCTTTCATCGCCCATTCCTTCCCACTGTATGCGCAGGCGAGAAGAGCGATGCGGCCCACCCATACATTGTTATACGACACTACTATATACATGTGGTATCCCTGGGACTGCGTATATGTATCATAGCGCGATGTCTTGTACTTCAGGTCGCAATCTTCACTACTCTGCCTCCAGGTCTCTCAGGCTGTCTGCGTGTCTCCGAGTAAGCCGCCGACCAAGACCACTGTCCGGGTCTCCGGAAGAGGTGCCCCGGATGTGACTCGTGCAGCATCCGAGACAGTTTCCATTCTGGGGCTGAGAAGCAGGGCGTACCAGTCCGGCCTCCGGGGGCGAGGGCGACGGTGCGTGTGGACGAGGGAGAGTTATGCAGCGTGGTGTACGTAGGTGCTGTCAGTGGGTGGACACGATTGACAGCCTGTTGGTGGACGTTACGCCACAATCGCCGCACAACTCGCTGAATATATATGCACATGACGGAGCTTCAAGGATTCGCCGAGGCGCAGCGCCTTCTGCCCATGGTGTCAGACGTCGTAGAACACGCGGTATTGCGGCGAAGGACAGTCTCCTCGACAGCTACGGCTGATCTATAGGCCGTGTCGGATCCCTGTCACGGTGAGTAAGTGTTCCAGTGTTCGTTAGCTGCCCATATACCGGAATATGTACTCACGATGACCCCGTAACGCCCCACAGGACATGCCGTCAATTAACGTGTCCGGTGGTGTTGGTCTACAGCATAGCACCACCACGCTGCACGACTTCCCTGCTTGGTTTGACAGATCCCTAGAATTGCGCACCAATGTAGTGCCGCGTGCCTGCCTGCATGCGCTGCGAGCAGTTCCTCTGCACATCGCCTTAGCGGGTCCTCTTGCCCTTGTCTACTTTCATTCCCTCCTCGTCGTCTAGGCGTTCTGAAACTCAGCCCCTACCATGTCCGAGGGACCAACGACGACCTCCAGTCCTGCCCAAGGAGGTGCGAATCCCGCAACCGCTCTATCGGGCGCAGCGGCTCCGAATGAGGCAGCAGGATACGGTGCCGCTAGTGGACAGCCGGTGGAAGTACCATCACAGGTCAGGATTCTTGTGTTCAGTGAGTGGGCAGGGCTGACCATGACTTGTCGCATACAGGCACCGAACGATGCCAAAGCCAAAGAACCTGAATGGAAGACGGCGGAAACTATCGGGGTGAGTGTTATCTGCAGTGCGATGGGTGGCTGCGTGCATGGCTCAACGGCGCATAGCAATACTGGTATGCCAGGAAAACAGTCATTACCGAGAAGGAGCGTGAGGACGCCTGGACGGAGACGGCGAAGATCGTGGAGGAATACAGTGATGACCTGGTCGACCG
>WJSG01024070.1:0-10645 GCA_016618145.1 Sanghuangporus lonicericola | reverse complement strand
GAAGCGCAGGAGGCGGAGTAATTGAACGACTTCTCGCGCGTTTGGACTTGGATTGAGGGGACGATTCCTGAGCCCCGTTCGCTGACTTGCGAGATTTTGCCTCCACGAGAATATCCGAGTCCGAATCCGAGTCGGAGGATAGCCTGGCACGCAAATGTCAGTAACCGTANCGGAGGATAGCCTGGCACGCAAATGTCAGTAACCGTAAATCACCGCAGCACCATACTTGAAGAGCGTCGACTATTGACTACGACGAGACCGCATATATGCACGCATACACGCACTCGAAAGACATCGCAGACAACTTCCACACTCACACAATCTCCTTCGGCTTCTTCTTCGTCCAGTCCGGCAGAGCATCGTTCTTCTTCTTAGACTGGGACTTCTTCCTCCGGTTGTTTGCCCGCGGAGACGAGCCCCGGTTCTCCTCGTCTGAACTGTTCGAAGCACTTGACTTCCGCTTCCGCGTCTCCTTCGCTGCATCGTCGCGTATATGCCTCATGCACACTACAACCTGTTCGTGAGAACACTACGTACCTTCAGTCATCCTGCTGAGCTGCTTCCATGCCTGCGGGGTACGCGTCCGATTCCGCAGGAACAGCGCGTCTTCATCCTCGATGGTCTGCAGAGCGGCCTGTGCCTGCGCCTGTGTGGCTGCTACAGCTGAAGATGGGCCTGGCGATGAAGGAGGCACAGTGGTGTCCAGCGCAGCCGTGGCTGGCGCGCGTGCACGCGGGCGCGGTCGTGGTTTAGGACGCGTCGTGGTGGACGACATCGCGGTATAAAGGCAAAGTCCGAACGTGGGAAACAATTGACTTTCGCGGAGTTTTGTTCTACACGTGCGCCAGCGTCTAAGTGTCCTGGGCGCTCGTCTGGCTGAGGCTTGAAGTTGCGGCTCAGAGTCACTTTCCTACACACTCCTCCTGCTTGACCGTGCTACTATACTCAAGGTCTACCGCTTTGATACTTGGGCTATGGCGGAACCACCTGTTCTATTCAAACGAACCAAGGCCAAACATACACAGCGATCCCGAATATCAACTCCGGACCCCACCACTGGCGAGGAGGCAGAGGCCCAGGACTCGCCCAGTGCGGTGGCTGCAAAGCTGCGAAAGAAGACTCGCGCGAAGGCAAAGTCCACTCTCAGTTTTGGCGACGACCAAGAGGTGAGATGTTCAAGTTCGGTAGCTTCGGTAGCTTCTGACGGGTGCGCGTGCGCGCAGGAGGGAGAGGAGGAGGTCTTCAAGCTCAAGAAGAGCAGCCTGAGCAAGAAGCTGCAGTTGGGGAAGAGTTCGATAGGGTGCGCCCGTCATTCCTGCGGTAGTCCTTTGTGCTCAGCCACCATGTACGTCAGTACGCTACGCTATGTCAATACAATTCAGATCAGAAACAAGAAACTATATTGTAGCGTCCTCATGTACATGGAAGCTTGAGCACAGGAGACGACCGCCCCAAGTTCCGCATGAGCAGATGCTAACGCGGCCGACAGAATTCCCCCATCTGCGTTCGAACCGACCATAGCACGGCAGTCGACCGGACCCACCTACGATGCCGCCTACTTGTCCCAACTGAAGGCAAGCACTCCCACTGCCCGCCCCCCGGTTCTTACGGGAGAATCATACGATGTGGACGTATCCATGGATGTGGACTCGCCCGGCCAACTCTCCACCCTGAGCAGCATAGCAGGCGCGTTCCCTTCACCCGAGCCACTGGCGAGATATCTGACCATGCACGCAGACGACGCAGGCGCGGAGACAGCGATTCCGTCTGCCTCTTCCATCCTTGCAGCAAAAGAGAAGCGTGACCGCCTCCGGAAGAGCAAAGTCGACGAAGACTTCATATCGCTCTCGTTGACCAAGCGTAATGACTTCTCACAAGGGCCACATCCGGAGAGTCGACTGATGCGAGAAGAGGATGAGCTCGGCGATGCAGACGACGGTAAGCACCTTCGACCCTGGACTTTGCCCTGCATGGCTAAAACTGGGTGCAGAGTATGCGGAGTTCACGAGTGCGCAAGAGCGGATCGCACTTGGGAAGAAGTCCCGGAAGAAAGAGGCACAGAAACGGCGTGCGGAGATGAACGAGATGATCATCGACGCGTAAGTGGTCTCCTGCAAAGTGCTGCGCTGAGCCTCATCCGTGATGTAGAGAGGAAGAAGATGAAGAGACGCAAGAGTGGGAGCAGGAGCAGCTCCGCCGTGGCGGCTTGCGACCCGAGTCTGCGGAGCCTGCGCCCAAACCCGTCTACAAGCCCGCACCAAGTAAGTGGCCTAACTCTGTCCAGTGTATCATCCATTGACCGCCTCCTCTAGTACCGCCTGTCACGCCCATCCCGACCATGGGCGCCGCGATCGCGCGCCTGACACAATCCATGAGCGAGCTCACGACCTCCCACGCGCAGCACTCTGCCGCCATGTCCAAACTCGGCGAAGAACAGCGTCTCCTCGACGCCCGCGAGAAGGAGATGCGCGAGATGATCGCCAAGGCCGAGGACAAACGCAGCTGGTTCAACGCGTTCCGCGAATGGGTCGAAAGCGTCGCCACCTTCCTCGACGAGAAGTTCCCCCCGCTCGAGAAGCTCGAGGACGAGCACATCTCCCTCGTCAAGGAACGTGCGGACATGGTCGCGGCCCGGCGCAAAGCTGAGGATGAGGACGACCTCATGCTCTTCCTTGGGACCCCGCCCTCGCTCCAGCCGCAGCCCGAGGAAGTCGACGAGCTCGGGCGTACGATTCCCTCTACCAACTCCCCGCATGCCCGCGCGAACCGCAACGCCGCCCGCGAAGCCCGCCGCTTGCGCCGCCGCGCAACGAACCAGCAGGCACGGCAGGAAGAAGAGGGCTTCTCAACGGACTCGGAGCTCCCGCCAGGCGACGAGGATGACTACCGCATGGCGATGGGCCAGTTGCTGGCGGACGCAAAGGGGATCATGGCGGACGTGAAGGCGGACGAGTTCAGGGACCCGAACGCTGGCCTGGGTAAATGGTTCGGGGAATGGCGCTCGAAGTTTGGGGACATCTATACGGGCGCGTGGGGTGGGCTTGGGATGATCGGGGCTTGGGAGTTCTGGGTGCGGCTCGAGATCCTCGGGTGGGACCCTCTCGAGGTGCGTGTATGCGTTGAGTAATCAGCGCGCAAGGTGCTGAAGGTGCACCCGTAGCGTCCAAGGAGCCTCGACTCGTTCTCCTGGTACAAGTCGCTGTACAACTACTCGCGCCCGTCCGAGGCCGATGACGAGGATGAGCCTGAACTCGGACCCGACGGCGACCTCGTCTCGGCGATGATCACCACCGCGCTCATCCCGCGGTTCTGTCGCATCATCGAGGGCGGCGGGCTCGACGCGTACTCGGCCACGGATATCCGGAGGCTGGTCGACCTCATGGAGGAGATCGAGATCTCGGTCGACAAGCAGAACCCGAAGTTCGAGGTGAGCCTTTCTCACTTCCTCGTCCCTTCGAAAATCACACGGCATTTGCTGACGGTGTGGTGTTCACCAGCTACTGCTCAAGTCGGTGCACACCGTGTTCAGCACAGCCGTCGAAGCGACCGAGGCGACGCTCGCGCCCTTCCTCGAGCTGAACCAGCCCCGCTTCGACCCCGCTGCGATCCCCGCGCGGAGGCGGTTCTTGACGCGGCGGTACAAGCTCCTGCGCAACTTGGTGCAGTGGCGAAAGCATGCCGGGGACCGCTATGGGCTTGGGACGCTTGCGATCAGGCTAGTGACTTCCAGTATGTTACCGGTCGCGGAGAGTGGCTGGGAGGTCGGTGGGGAAGACATTATGCGGAAGGTAAGTCGCGGGCGTACCCAGTATTCTTACGTGTGCTGACTGCTGTCTGTCCAGGTCGTCCAGGCCCTTCCGTCGGAGCTGATTCCACCTTCACTACAACACCTTCGTGCAGCCTAGAGCTTCAGAGAAGCTGCTCGCTTCCACGGCCACGAGGAAGGAAATATCATGGTCCGACAGATAGGATGTACGAATGCCTCTACATAGTACATTCGTCCTCAGACAGTGCTTCGCCGGTTCATCCTACTCATACACACGTTTATACATACATCCGACGCAATCTTCAGTCGTCCATCGTCGCGTCGGCCACCTCCACTCGCCCCGCGCCCATGCAACAATTTGTGCCCTTTTTCGCAGCGTCTTCCCGTAACCCAAAGCTGAATTCGAAGCCTATCTCCTCGCACGGGGTGACAACCTCCGCTTCGTCCTCTGTCTCGTCGCCGTCTTGCATCGATGCGACGAGCATGTTGGACACGCCAGCTGGAGCGTGTAGTGCATCGTTGTTCTGAAAGACTGGAAAGACCGCGGTGCTGGCGTACTGCAGCTGGGTGGCGTCCAAGTCTGTGGCAATGGCTGTTGGTTGCTGCGTTCAAATTCGTTGGGAGCGTGACTGAGACAGGCTTACCTGCGCGTTCCGCTCTCCCATCGTGGCCTGTTCCCATCGTAGCGTCCGTCTCCCGCACGTGTGTCCTCGTATGCTCCGCGGCAGGCGGCGCAGACGCACGGCGAATTGCCTTCGTCAGTGCCACCAAATCAGACAGGCGCATCTGGTACGAGAGCGGGTACGGCGCGCCAGGGGACGTCAGCGTCGGTGATGCGAAGGCAGACAGAGGAGCTCTGAGATCAGGAGGCACCGCATCCGAAGGTCTAGTGAGCTCAGGCAGGAAGAGTACCGAGTTCGATGTAGGAGCATTCGGGGGCGCCGCTTCGCTCGTCGCCGTCGAGTCATGGAAAATCTCGTAGAGGTAAGCAGCGCTCGCCGTTAAGCCGGTCGGAGGAACAAAGGTTGGTATCGAGAGCTCCGCTGGAGCGATTGTCGCAGGGAACCCAGAAGACAGAAGGGCGTTGGCAGACTCAACGCTGCTTTGAAGCTCTTCGGTGATAGTCGCGTATACCGGGTCGGCATAGTCCAGGGGGAAGACCGGAGACAGTGCGTTGAGAGCGATGTGGCCTTGAGGCAGCGAAGCGGATGGAGCACCAGGATGCGTTTCATATGCCAGCGGGTCGTCGGAGTGGAGTGGAACCGAGAATGAGCTGGCGGGGAGTCCTGGCTGGCCAGCAAGAGAATCCATCGGAGAAGCCGATGGCAGGTATACAGCTGCGCTTGACGGACCTGCGGCGTACGTATATGCGGCACCAGAAGAGAAGTCATCGTCCGAGTGAAAGCCGGTGTCACCGGCAGGAGGATAATAGCCAGAAAGCTGCTGGATAGCTGCTGTGCATGGCGGTCGGAACGCTGCTGGTCGTGCAGCGGGGACTGGCGATGCAGTGTAGTACGCGGCTGGGTATTGCATAAACGACCCACTGACAGCAGTCGCGTTCAGCTTCTCCAGAGTTCCCGAATGAGCAGCAGGGGAGGCGCCTGCTGCGCTGTCCGCAGGACTGTGTCGATGAGGTGGAGGAACGCTAGCAGCGACTTGGGCCTGCGGTACCGGTGGAGGCATAGTTGCTACCGCCCCCTCTTCAGGTGAAGGCCACCCGGGGACTGTCGACTTGGCCGAGACGTTCGAGTCGCCAGACTTCCTCCTCGCATTGCCTCGCTGCCGCTTGATCCACTTCCGCACCCACTTCGCCTCACTGCATGACCAGCCGCACCCAGCCCGAGTGAGAACTCCTTGGTCGCATACATGAACAGTACTCACAGCCCTGTCTCTCTGACGACCTCATCGATGTCGTCCTTCGTGGGGTCTTGTCCGGACCGAGCATAGAGTGTCCTGAGAATGGCCAGCTGGACGTTGGTGGCCACGATCCTCCGCGGCCTCTCCGCTGGCGAGACCCGTTCCCGAATAGCGACAGACCACTGGGGTACGCCGTTCGCTGCCTCGGATCGCGTCCGAGTTGCCAAGCCGCTGTCCGCGTCCATGGATGGTGTGTAAAGATGTATCTTCTAGAGGGAGTAGTGCAAGTCGGGGGTCGGAGGGAGGGATGGCGGACGTGGCCGCGGGGTCCAGCGCAGCAAAATCCGCTGGACATCGAATATATCTGCTGGGCGAAGCCATGTCTCCCCAAACTCCGGATGCGGCATCCTTCACATATTTTTCACTTTCTGAGCCGCATGTGCGCCTATGTGCGCCGTGGAGGTTGTGGACAGCCACAGGCTATAGCCGCGTCCTGTCTAACAAGTAACTAACCCCATGAAACTGACGCGGCATCCCTCTACCAAGCTTGCACCACTGCGTGAATCCCTCCCACAAATGAATATTCGAAGCTGCAAGCTGTCAAGTGGTTTACGCAGGATAGAGCATGCCACCTCCAACAGTCTGTCGGCGCTACTTTTTCGGCAGCACATTGACATGGCGTTCAGTATCCTCGTGGCCTTTCGGCTTTCGACACGGACTCCCGAGAACGATGGCCCAAATCACTGCTTGTGACCCAAGGGCCCTTTGCCACCGCGAGCACTGCGTGAGCACTGCATGCAGCTGGCCCGTACAAATACAAGAGTAAGGTAAACCCAGAAGTCCTACACAACGATATGAGATAGAACAATCCTCCATCCCGGCCCGCGTCAGAGGATGCCAAGTACAAATTTACCAGAGGGAACTGTCCTTCTTTCTTCCTTCGGCAGACTCTACCACTTGTCCGTCATACGCCCGACGGCCCACACGAGCCCGCCTCCGCCGACTGGAACCAGGAGCACCCACACCCCGATGTCCCAGACCAGCCGGCGACCGAGGCGGCGCCGCTGCAGCATATGTTCCTTGCGCTGCAGAAGCTCGTCGTTCGCGGAGTCGCTAGGGCTGAGCTCACTCGACATCGTAGGCGTCGTAGGTGGGATGACGATAGTTAACGGCCGCCGGAAGTTGTGCGTGATGATGTGCAGAAGCGCGGGGACCATGTATGTGCTCGCAAACGCGAGCAGGAGCACAAGGTCGCTGCCTACTCGCGTAATGCTCGCGGGGAGGACCGACAGGATGATGATTAGGATATAAACGAGAACCTTCGAGAGCGGGAAGTTCGTCGCGCGGCGGATGGAGAGGGGGAGTGGGAGCTGAGGGGTAGTGATGACAAGGGACGGGACGGAGAGGAGGAGCGAGGCTGCGCCAAGGACTGCGACAGTTGTTTTGAGACTCGTGGAAGGCAGTTGCTGTCAAACAATGAGTGGGTGGCAGACGTGGATCAAATGAAGTATAGCATACCGGCGGCTTCGGAGACGCTTCGAAGAATACCAGCGGTAGAGTCCCCGCTACACCGATGGCTATCGACAAGGCGGACAGCAGCTTAAACGATTGCGATCGCCGCGGCTTGGGGTGGAGGGGGCTCACAGTGCCCTTGAGCGACGCATAGAGGGGCACGGTCGACATTGTCGCGAAAGTGAACGAGAATGCAGCTAAGCATCCTACTGTCAGGAGGGGGACGTAGATATGGCATGAAAGCACTCACGTATGCCATGCCAGAGGGTGCCTAGGGATGAGGACTCCGCCACAGGGACGAGAATATGCTTGGCATGCATGTACGCCGTGCACGAGAACCAAACAGCATAGGCTGCTATAGATGCCCAGGAGGCGTAGATGACGGCACGCGAGCCCAGGGTGCGGGCAGCCACGAGAGGAGCTATGAACGCCGCAAGGATGAGCGTGGTGATGGGCCTGGCGGGGATCGCGAGCACGTCCGGGGAATAGGGCAGCAACAAGTCCACGGAGACTGGCGCTCTTCGTTAGAACAACAGACAACGGAATGACACTGGGGACGTACATCGGAGGTAGAGAGCTGCAACAAGGACGCGGAGAAGCCCTGTGAAGAAGCGTACCAGTTGCCTGAGGAACGCTCTCCTAGTCTCCTTCCCTCGCCCGCGCGCGAATGTCTCGAGCACGATCTCCTCCAGGTCGGCTCTCCGGACGTATCGGGCGAGCATGTACCACAACTGTCGCGTGAACGCGGCTAGCACCGCAAACAGCACGAACGCCGGCAGCGCAACATTCAGCGGCAGATCGGCGGAGGGGGCGAGGAGCGCGCCGAGTTTCGTGAACGGGGCGAGGAGGTACAGGAAGACCGAGATGGAGGACAATGGCGGTATGGGGGAGTCGCGGATGCGCTCTAGCTGCAGATCCGACTCATCCTCGGTATCGTCGTCCTCGCTCGAGAAGTCGAACGATACGCCGCCGTTTGGAGTGTCAGAATCCTCCGAGTCCGGGACGATGATGAGCGCAGCGGAGGAGTCGAAGCCATTGATAGGGGAGGCGCGTCCCGAGGCGAAGGAGTCCGAGCTCGTCGAGGAGCGCGGGCTAGGGGAGTTCATAGATGCTACAGGTTGTGTGCAAGGTCACGAATACAGACAGTCGGAATTCCTGCGTCTTATGAGACAATGGGGAAGCCAGAGTGCTGAACAGAAATGAGCGTCGGGTAGGCAGGTAGGGTACTGTAGCAGCTGCAGAGCCCGCCTGCGCAAAGACAGAGCTGGTGCGGGTACAGGAGGGGATGGGAGAGGGAGGAGGAGGAGGAGGAGGAGGAGGGCCTGGACGAGGACGGGACCAGGTCTTTGACTGCGCAACGACCTCGGGTTGCACTTATGCTGAGCGCCAATCTTATCTGCTCAAGTACTCCGCGGTCCGAGTAAACCACATCTTTGACGGCCAATCTCTGATGGGACTATGGACCTCTCCATACACCATATGGATGGATTTGTGCAAAGATGGCACCTCCTTGATTCTGAGAATGTGTCGCGTGAGGAGGAGCGGAAGAGACTCGGGAAGGCGTCTATCTACATGTACTGTACTTCCACAGGCGCCAATAGGAATTCATACGGTCTTTCACCACAACTTCAACTAACTTCAACAAGTCACTCTTCACCCTTTGATTATAGTTCTGCGACGTGGCCTGCGCAAGCTGACAGGATGCCTCGAGACCTTCCAGGGCTCTACTGGGACGAGGAGAAGAAGAGATATTTCCCAATCTCGTCCCGCCCAGCAGGCTCAACCACAACTCATCCGGCAGCTACCGCTTCGCAACCGCAGGAACACGGAAAACGCAGGCGACGGTCACCGCGGAGAACAAGCTCAGACAGTCCATCTCCCAAACGACAGCATGCAGCCGACGACGCCCAGTCGCCCAATGCTTGGCGTTCGTTCAATGCACTGAGAGGCTCGGCATTAACCGTGCATCGGAGGCGATGCGTGCAGTACGTCGTTTGGCTCAACTAGCATTGCAGAGCGTGTTGTTGACCGCGCATCTTAGTGAGCTAGAGATGGGGTGTCTCGCAGAAGGCGTGACCAACGCTGAGAACATCCCGATCAGTTTCGACGGACCCATTACTGCTCTATGCACGAAGGTAAGGTGGGATTCTATGAGATGCAAAGGCAGTACTAACCCAGCGCTACAGATCACCGCGAACCACATTAAGCAGTTGCTCATAGGAGACATGACCGGATGGTTGTACTCATTGGACCCTCAGGACCCGGTCGCAGCGATGCGCGAGTTCGGACTTCGGTCACAAGTATGGCCGACTTCTTTGAGAGTTTCCGAAGTCACTGACGTGTCATGGTAGATCACGTCGATCACGCGCTCTGGGTCGGTATGCATGTATGCGTTCGCTCTCACTTCTGGTATTCTGCGGGAGAATTTGACTTCAACACAGGGTAACGTCTCTCGGTTCACCGGCACGATTGCTTGCCACCCGCGACGATGCAATAGGGTATGCACTCTTGCGATATGTCCTATCGGGTTGTTCCTAACCACGGAACTGACGCAGCCTGTGGGTGCTCCGCGAGATACCGCCGACTATATGCAGCGACGTGTGGTGTGGTCAAGTATGGGGTCGGAGAGCTACTGTCGGTAAGAAGCGGTTGCTGCGTACCGAGCACAATATTGAACCATTCCAGGTGGACGGAAGGGTCTGATCTGCTTCCCGGACATCGAGAGGGATTCATACATCCGGCTGCAGCAAAGCAGCGACATACTCTCTCTGTGCCTCCAAGACGAGGTCAAGTTTCCTCCTCCATCTCTGCGCGTGCAGCTGACCCACAGACCCCATAGAACATCACATACATTGGCATGAGGAACGGTGTTATCAGCCGATGGGACTCTCGCGGAGCGACCGGGAAGACGGACATGATCGTCAATATGTCGGAAGCGCACGATAGTGCGGGGAGGGGCGCTGCCTCCGTCGACCATTTACGTATCGTACACGGATACGAGCTGCTCGTCCGGACCATGCGTGGGGACGTGCGTACTCATCTGGAAATGTGTGCGGAAGGTACTCTGTTGCTGACCCGGTGCCGTTGCTAGCTTGAAACGCATGACTTACGGTTTCTAAGGAACCAAGCACCGATCATCCAGCTCAAGGGACATGTTCCAAGCTATGAGAGCATCTTGGTGTGTACTTCATAGTATAGTTTGAGAGGTTCGCGCTGATTTGCATGTATCTGTCGGGCAGGGTATCGCCGTGGACCCAGGAGAGAAGTTCGCATTCGCTGGTGGGGGAGATTCGCGTCTGCGGATATGGTCCCTGAGAACGGGTCAGCTCCTGCCGACGCATGGCGCAGATGTCACAGTCACATTGGATGGGCACATCGCGCGGCCTACGCAGCCCATACGTGCTATGGAGATCGTGGAGGACGACTCGAAGGCGTACCTGTGGTTGGCTCGCGGCAGCTCACTAAGTAAGGTCGATCTGGGCCTGCGAGGCCTGTTCATCTGACTGCATA
>WJSG01024069.1:0-10674 GCA_016618145.1 Sanghuangporus lonicericola | reverse complement strand
GAAGCGCAGGAGGCGGAGTAATTGAACGACTTCTCGCGCGTTTGGACTTGGATTGAGGGGACGATTCCTGAGCCCCGTTCGCTGACTTGCGAGATTTCGCCTCCACGAGAATATCCGAGTCCGAATCCGAGTCGGAGGATAGCCTGGCACGCAAATGTCAGTAACCGTGNCCGAATCCGAGTCGGAGGATAGCCTGGCACGCAAATGTCAGTAACCGTGAATCACCGCAGCACCATACTTGAAGAGCGTCGACTATTGACTACGACGAGACCGCATATATGCACGCATACACGCACTCGAAAGACATCGCAGACAACTTCCACACTCACACAATCTCTTTCGGCATCTTCTTCGTCCAGTCCGGCAGATCATCGTTCTTCTTCTTGGACTGAGACTTCTTCCTCCGGTTGTTTGCCCGCGGAGACGAACCCCGGTTCTCCTCGTCTGAACTGTTCGAAGCACTTGACTTCCGCTTCCGCGTCTCCTTCGCTGCATCGTCGCGTATATGCCTTATGCACACTTCAACCTGTTCGTGAGAATGTCACTACATACCTTCAGTCATCCTGCTGAGCTGCTTCCATGCCTGCGGGGTACGCGTCCGATTCCGCAGGAACAGCGCGTCTTCATCCTCGATGGTCTGTAAGGCAGCCTGTGCCTGTGACTGTGTGGCTGATCCAGCTGAAGACGGGCCTGATGACGATGAAGGCACGGCGGTGGTCAGTGAAGCCGTGGCTGGCGCGCGCGGGCGCGGTCGCGGCTTGGGACGCGTCGTGGTGGCCGACATCGCGGTATAAAGGCAAAGTCCGAACGTGGGAAACAATTGACTTTCGCGGAGTTTTGTTCTACACGTGCGCCGGCGTCTACGATCTATGGGCGCTCGTCTAACTACCTGGCTCAGCTGCTGAAGTTACAAACCACCCTCCGCATATCCTGCCTTCCGACATTTGCGTCCACAACTGTCTTTTGTATTTTGACGATGGCGGAACCACCTGTTCTCTTCAAAAGGACCAAGCCCAAGCACACACAGCGATCCCGAATATCAACCCCGGACCCAGATGCAGCACCCACCACTGGCGAGGACGATTCGCCTAGTGCGGTGGCTGCAAAGCTGAGGAAGAAGACACGCGCGAAGGCGAAGTCTACTCTCAGCTTCGGCGGCGACGAAGAGGTGAGATGTCCCAGTTCTGTACCATCAGGAGCTTCTGACGGGTGCGCGGGCAGGAGGGAGAGGGGGAGGTCTTCAAGCTTAAGAAGAGCAGCCTGAGCAAGAAGCTGCAGCTTGGGAAGAGCTCGATAGGGTGCGCTCGTTATTCCTGCGGTAGTCCTTTGTGCTCAGCCACATGTACGTCAGTACGCTACGCTACCTTAATACAATCCAGATTCGAAACAAGAAGGCATGTTGTAGCGTTCTCATGTACATGGAAGCTTGAGCACAGGAGACGACCGCCGCAAGTTCCGCGTGAGCAGTTGCTAACGCGCCGACAGCATCCCCCCATCTGCGTTCGAACCGACCATACCACGGCAGTCGACCGGACCCACCTACGATGCCGCCTACTTGTCCCAGCTGAAGGCAAGCACTCCCACTGCCCGCCCCCCGCTTCCTACGGGAGAATCGTACGATGTGGACGTAGCAATGGATGTGGACTCGCCGGGTCAACTCTCCACCCTGAGCAGTATCGCAGGCGCGTTCCCTCCACCCGAACCTCTGGCGAGATATCTGACCATGTACGCAGACGACGCAGGTGCCGAGACAGCGATCCCGTCTGCCTCCTCGATCGTTGCAGCAAAAGAGAAGCGCGACCGCCTCCGGAAGAGCAAAGCCGGCGAAGACTTCATATCGCTCTCGTTGACCAAGCGTGATGACTTCTCACAAGGGCCACATCCGGAGAGTCGACTGATGCGAGAAGAGGATGAGCTGGGCGATGCAGACGACGGTAAGCACTTCCGCCCGTGGACCTTGACCTGCATGGCTAAAAGCGGGTGCAGAGTATGCGGAGTTCACGAGTGCCCAAGAGCGGATCGCACTTGGGAAGAAGTCCCGGAAGAAAGAGGCACAGAAACGGCGTGCGGAGATGAACGAGATGATCATCGACGCGTAAGTGGTCTCCTGCAAAGTGCTGCGCTGAGCCTCATCCGTGATGTAGAGAGGAAGAAGATGAAGAGACGCAAGAGTGGGAGCAGGAGCAGCTCCGCCGCGGTGGCTTGCGACCCGAGTCTGTGGAACCTGCGCCCAAACCCGTCTACAAGCCCGCACCAAGTAAGTGGCCTAACTCTGTCCAGTGTATCATCCACTGACCGCCTCCTCTAGTACCGCCTGTCACGCCCATCCCGACCATGGGCGCCGCAATCGCGCGCCTGACACAATCTATGAGCGAGCTCACCACCTCACACGCGCAGCACTCTGCCGCCATGTCCAAGCTCGGCGAAGAACAGCGTCTCCTCGACGCCCGCGAGAAGGAGATGCGCGAGATGATCGCCAAGGCCGAGGACAAACGCAGTTGGTTCAACGCGTTCCGCGAGTGGGTCGAGAGCGTCGCCACCTTTCTCGACGAGAAGTTCCCCCCGCTCGAGAAGCTCGAGGACGAGCACATCTCCCTCGTCAAGGAACGTGCGGACATGGTCTCCGCCCGGCGCAAAGCTGAAGATGAGGACGACCTCATGCTCTTCCTTGGGACCCCGCCCTCGCTCCAGCCGCAGCCCGAGGAAGTCGACGAGCTCGGGCGTACGATTCCCTCTGCCAACTCCCCGCATGCCCGCGCGAACCGCAACGCCGCCCGCGAAGCCCGCCGGTTGCGCCGCCGCGCAACGAATCAGCAGGCACGGCAGGAAGAAGAGGGCTTCTCGACGGACTCGGAGCTCCCGCAGGGCGACGAGGATGACTACCGCACGGCGATGGGCCAGCTGCTGGCGGACGCGACGGGGATCATGGCGGACGTGAAGGCTGACGAGTTCAGAGACCCGAACGCCGGCCTGGGCAAGTGGTTCGGGGAATGGCGCTCGAAGTTTGGGGACATCTACACGGGCGCGTGGGGTGGGCTTGGGATGATCGGGGCTTGGGAGTTCTGGGTCCGGCTCGAGATCCTTGGGTGGGACCCTCTCGAGGTGCGTGTATGCGTTGAGTAATCAGCGCGCAAGGTGCTGAAGGTGCACCCGTAGCGTCCAAGGAGCCTCGACTCGTTCTCCTGGCACAAGTCGCTGTACCACTACTCGCGCCCGTCCGAGGCCGATGACGAGGATGAGCCTGAACTCGGACCCGACGGCGACCTCGTCTCGGCGATGATCACCACCGCGCTCATCCCGCGGTTCTGCCGCATCCTCGAGGGCGGCGGGCTCGACGCGTACTCGGCCACGGACATCCGGAGGCTGGTCGACCTCATGGAGGAGATCGAGATCTCGGTCGACAAGCAGAACCCGAAGTTCGAGGTGAGCCCGAATATCATTCCCTCGTCCGTTCGACAATCAAAAAGCATCTGCTGACGGTGTGGTATTTACCAGCTACTGCTCAAGTCGGTGCACACCGTGTTCAGCACAGCCGTCGAAGCGACCGAGGCGACGCTCGCGCCCTTCCTCGAGCTGAACCAGCCCCGCTTCGACCCCGCTGCGATCCCCGCGCGGAGGCGGTTCTTGACGCGGCGGTACAAGCTCCTGCGCAACTTGGTGCAGTGGCGAAAGCATGCCGGGGACCGCTATGGGCTTGGGACGCTTGCGATCAGGCTAGTGACTTCCAGTATGTTACCGGTCGCGGAGAGTGGCTGGGAGGTCGGTGGGGAAGACATTATGCGGAAGGTAAGTCGCGGGCGTACTCAGTATCCCTACGTGTGCTGACTGTTGTCTGTTCAGGTCGTCCAGGCGCTTCCGTCGGAGCTGACTCCACCTTCACTGCAACACCTTCGCGCAGCCTAGCGTTTTGGAGGAGCTGCTCGCGACCATGGCCGCGAGGACAGAAATGATCATGATCCCACAGATAGGATGTCCGAATGCTTCTACACAGTACTTTCTTCCTTCTCAGACAGTGCTTCGCCGGTTCATCTTACTCATACACATGTTCATACATACATCCGACGCAATCCTCAAGCGTCCATCGTCGCGTCGGCCACCTCCACTCGCCCCGCGCCCATGCAACAGATTGTGCCGTCGAGAGCCTTTTTCGCAGCGTCTTCCCCTAACCCAAAGCTGAATTCGAAGCCTATCTCCTCGCACGGGGTGACGACCTCCGCTTCGTCCTCTGTCTCATCGCCGTCTTGCATTGATGCGATGGGCATGTTGGACACGCCAGCTGGAGCGTGTAGTGCATCGTTGTCTTCAAAAACTGGAAAGACCGCGGTGCTGGCGTACTGCAGCTGGGCGGCGTCCAAGTCTGTGGCAACGGCTGTTGGTTGCCGCGTTCAAAATACGTTGGGAGCGTGACTGAGACAAGCTTACCTGCGCGTTCCGCTCTCCCATCGTGGCCTGGTCCCATCGTAGCCTCCGTCTCCCGCACGTGTGTCCTCGTATGCTCCGCGGCAGGCGGCGCAGACGCACGGCGAATTGCCTTCGTCAGCGCTACTAAGTCAGACAGGCGCATCTGGTACGAGAGCGGGTACGGCGCGCCAGGGTATCCTTGGGACGTCAGCGTCGGCGATGCGAAGGCAGACAGAGGAGCTCTGAGATCAGGAGGCGCCGCATCCGAAGGTCTAGTGAGCTCAGGTAGGAAGAGCACCGAGTTCGCTGTAGGAGCACTCGGGGGCGCCGCTTCGCTCGTCGCCGTCGAGTCATGGAAAATCTCGTAGAGGTAAGCAGCGCTCGCCGTTAAGCCGGTCGGAGGAACAAAGGTTGGTATCGAGAGCTCCGCTGGAGCGATTGTCGCAGGGAACCCAGGAGACAGAAGGGCGTTGGCAGGCTCAACGCTGCTTTGGAGCTCTTCGGTGGTACTCGCGTATACCGGGTCGGCATAGTCTAGGGGGAAGACCGGAGACAGTGCGTTGAGAGCGATGTGGCCTTGAGGCAGCGAAGCGGATGGAGCACCAGGATGCGTTTCATATGCCAGCGGGTCGTCGGAGTGGAGTGGAACCGAGAATGAGCTGGCGGGGAGTCCTGGCTGGCCAGCAAGAGAATCCATCGGAGAAGCTGATGGCAGGTATACAGCTGCGCTTGACGGACCTGCGGCGTACGTATATGCGGCACCAGAAGAGAAGTCATCGTCCGAGTGGAAGCCGGTGTCACCGGCAGGAGGATAATAGCCAGAAAGCTGCTGGAAGGCTGCTGCGCATCGTGGTCGAAACGCTGCTGGTCGTGCAGCGGGGACTGGTGATGCAGTGTAGTACGCGGCTGGGTATTGCATTAACGACCCACTGGCAGCAGTCGCGTTCAGCTTCTCCAGACTTCCCGAATGAGCAGCAGGGGATGCGCCTGCTGCGCTGTATGCAGGACTGTGTCGATGAGGTGGAGGAATGCTAGCAGCGAATTGGGCCTGCGGTACCGGTGGAGGCATAGTCGCTACCGCCCCCTCTTCGGGTGAAGGCAACCCGGGAACTGTCGACTTGGCCGGGGCGAACCGGACGTTCGAGTCGCCAGACTTCCTCCTCGCATTGCCTCGCTGCCGCTTGATCCACTTCCGCACCCACTTCGCCTCACTGCATGACCCAAACCCGAGTGAGAACTCCTTGGTCGCATACATGAAGAGTACTCACAGCCCTGTCTCTCTGACGACCTCATCGATGTCGTCCTTCGTGGGGTCTTGTCCGGACCGAGCATAGAGTGTCCTGAGGATGGTGAGCTGGACGTTGGTGGCCACGATCCTCCGCGGCCTCTCCGCTGGCGAGACCCGTTCCCGGATGGCGACAGACCACTGGGGTACGCCGTTCGCTGCCTCGGATCGCGTCCGAGTCGCCAAGCCGCTGTCCGCGTCCATGGATGGTGTGTAAAGATGTATCTTCTAGAGGGAGTAGAGCAAGTCGGGGGTCGGATGGAGCGATGGCGGACGTGGCCGCGGGGTCCAGCGCAGCAGAATCCGCTGGACATCGAATATATGCTGGGCGAAGCCATGTCTCCCCAAACTCCGGATGCGGCATCCTTCACAGAGTTTTCACTTCTGAGCCGCATGTGCGCCTATGTGCGCCGTGGAGGTTGTGGACAGCCACAGGCTATAGCCGCGTCCTGTCTAGCAAGTAACTAACCCCATGAAACTGACGCGGCATCCCTCTACCAAGCTTGAATCACTGCGTGGATCCCTCCCACACAGTGAATATTCGAAGCTGCAAGCTGTCAAGTGGATTACGCAGGATAGAGCTCCGATGCCACCTCCAACGATCTGTCGGCGCTACTGTTTCGGTAGCAAGGCGTTCAGTATCCTCGTGGCCTTTCGGCTTTCGACACGCACTCCCGAGAACGATGGCCCAGATCACTGCTTGTGACTCAAGGGCCCTTTGCCTCTGCGAGCACTCCATGAGCACTGCATGCAGCTGGCCCGTACAAATACAAGAATAAGGTAAACCCAGAAGTCCTACACAACGATATGAGATAGAACAATCCTCCATCCCGGCCCGCGTCAGAGGATGCCAAGTACAAATTTACCAGAGGGAACTGTCCTTCTTACTTCCTTCGACAGACTCTACCACTTGTCCGTCATACGCCCGACGGCCCACACGAGCCCGCCTCCACCGACTGGAACCAGGAGCACCCACACCCCGATGTCCCAGACCAGCCGGCGACCGAGGCGGCGCCGCTGCAGCATATGTTCCTTGCGCTGCAGAAGCTCGTCGTTCGCGGAGTCGCTAGGGCTGAGCTCACTCGACATCGTAGGCGTCGTAGGTGGGATGACGATAGATAACGGCCGCCGGAAGTTGTGCGTGATGATATGCAGGAGCGCGGGGACCATGTATGTGCTCGCAAACGCAAGCAGGAGCACAAGATCGCTGCCTACTCGCGTGATGCTCGCGGGGAGGACCGACAGGATGATGATTAGGATATAAACGAGAACCTTCGAGAGCGGGAAGTTCGTTGCGCGGCGGATGGAGAGGGGGAGTGGGAGCTGAGGGGTAGTGATGACAAGGGACGGGACGGAGAGGAGGAGCGAGGCTGCGCCAAGGACTGCGACAGTTGTTTTGAGACTCGTGGGAGGCAGTTGCTGTCAAACGACGAATGAGTGGCAGACGTGGGTCAAATGAAGTATAAACATACCGGCGGCTTCGGAGACGTTTCGAAGAATACGAGCGGTAGAGTCCCCGCTACACCGATGGCTATCGACAAGGCGGACAGCAGCTTGAACGACTGCGATCGCCGCGGCTTGGGATGGAGGGGGCTCACAGTGCCCTTGAGCGACGCATAGAGGGGCACGGTCGACATAGTCGCGAAGGTGAACGAGAATGCAGCTAGACATCCTATTGTCAGGATTGGACGTAGATTTGGCAGAAAAGAACTCACGTATGCCATGCCACAGGGTCCCTAGGGATGAGGACTCCGCCACAGGGACGAGAATATGCTTGGCATGCATGTACGCCGTGCACGAGAACCAAACAGCATAGGCTGCTATGGATGCCCAGGAGGCGTAGATGACCGCACGCGAGCCCAGGGTGCGGGCAGCCACGAGAGGAGCTATGAACGCCGCAAGGATGAGCGTGGTGATGGGCCTGGCGGGGATCGCGAGCACGTCCGGGGAATAGGGCAGCAACAAGTCCACGGAGACTGGCGCTCTTCGTTAGAACAACAGACAACGGAATGACACTGGGGACGTACATCGGAGGTAGAGAGCTGCAACAAGGACGCGGAGAAGCCCTGTGAAGAAGCGTACCAGTTGCCTGAGGAACGCTCTCCTAGTCTCCTTCCCTCTCCCCCGCGCGAATGTCTCGAGCACAATCTCCTCCAGGTCGGCTCTCCGGACGTATCGGGCGAGCATGTACCACAACTGTCGCGTAAACGCGGATAGCACCGCAAACAGCACGAACGCCGGCAGCGCAACATTCAGCGGCAGATCGGCGGAGGGGGCGAGGAGCGCGCCGAGTTTCGTGAACGGGGCGAGGAGGTACAGGAAGACGGAGATGGAGGACAATGGCGGTATGGGGGAGTCGCGGATGCGCTCTAGCTGCAGGTCCGACTCATCCTCGGTATCATCGTCCTCGCTCGAGAAGTCGAACGATACGCCGCCGTTTGGAGTGTCAGAATCCTCCGAGTCCGGGACGATGATGAGCGCAGCGGAGGAGTCAAAGCCATTGATCGGGGAGGCGCGCCCCGAGGCGAAGGAGTCCGAGCTCGTCGAGGAGCGCGGGCTAGGGGAGTTCATAGATGCTACAGGTTGTGTGCAAGGTCACGAGTACAGACAGTCGGAATTCCTGCGTCTGATGAGACAATGGGGAAGCCAGAGTGCTGAACAGGAATGAGCGTCGGGTAGGCAGGTAGGGTACTGTAGCAGCTGCAGAGCCCGCCTGCGCAAAGACAGAGCTGGTGCGGATACAGGAGGGGATGGGAGAGGGAGGAGGAGGAGGAGGAGGAGGAGGGCCTGGACGAGGACGGGACCAGGTCCTTGACTGCGCAACGACCTCGGGTTGCAATTGATGCTGAGCGCCAATCTTATCTGCTCAAGTACTCCGCGGTCCGAGTAAATCACATCTTTGACGGCCAATCTCTGATGGGACCATGGACCTCTTCATACTCACCAAGTAACGAATATGAACGATGGCACTTCCTTAATTTTGAGAATGTGTCGCGTGAGGAGGAGTGGAAGAGACTCAGGAAGGCGTCTATCTACAACTTCCACGGGCGCCAATTGGAATCCATCACTAACCACGGTCCACCACGAGGCTTTGCACCACAACTTCAACTAACTTCAACAAGTCACTCTTCACCCTTTGATTATAGTTCTGCGACGCGGCCTGCGCAAGCTGGCAGGATGCCTAGAGACCTTCCAGGGCTCTACTGGGACGAGGAGAAGAAGAGATATTTCCCAATCTCGTCGCGCCCAGCAGGCTCAACCCCAACTCATCCGGCAGCTACCGCTTCGCAACCGCAGGAACACGGAAAACGCAGGCGAAGGTCACCGCGGAGAACAAGCTCAGACAGTCCATCTCCCAAACGACAGCATGCAGCCGACGACGCCCAGTCATCCAATGCTTGGCGTTCGTTCAATGCACTGAGAGGCTCGGCACTAACCGTGCATCGGAGACGATGCGTGCAGTACGTCGTTTGGCTCAACTAGCATTGCAGAGCGTGTTGTTGATCGTGCTTCTTAGTGAGCTAGAGATGGGGTATCTCGCAGAAGGCGTGACCAAGGCTGAGAACATCCCGATCAGTTTCGACGGGCCCATTACTGCTCTATGCACAAAGGTACGGTAGAATCCTATGAGATGCAAAGGCAGTACTCACCCAGTGCTACAGATCACCGCGAACCACAATAAGCAGTTGCTCATAGGTGACATGACCGGATGGTTGTACTCGTTGGACCCTCAGGACCCGGTCGCAGCGATGCGCGAGTTCGGACTTCGGTCACAAGTATGACCGACTTCTTTGAGAGTTTCCGAAGTCACTGACGTGTCATGGTAGATCACGTCGATCACGCGCTCTGGGTCGGTATGCATGTATGCGTTCGCTCTCACTTCTCGTATGCTGCGGGAGAATTTGACCTCAACACAGGGTAACGTCTCTCGGTTCACCGGCACGATTGCTTGCCACCCGCGACGATGCAATAGGGTATGCACTCTTGCGATATGTCCTATCGGGTTGTTCCTAACTACGGAACTGACGCAGCCTGTGGGTACTTCGCGAGATACCGCCGACTATATGCAGCGACGTGTGGTGTGGTCAAGTATGGGGTCGGAGAGCTACTGTCGGTAAGAAAGCGGTTGCTGCGTATTGAGCACAATACTGAACTATCCCAGGTGGACGGAAGGGTCTGATCTGCTTTCCGGACATCGAGAGGGATTCGTACATTCGGCTACAGCAAAGCAGCGACATACTCTCTCTGTGCCTCCAAGACGAGGTCAAATCTCCTCCTCCATCTCTGCGCGTGCAGCTGACCCACAGACCCCATAGAACATTACATACATTGGCATGAGGAACGGTGTTATCAGCCGATGGGACTCTCGCGGAGCGACCGGGAAGACGGACATGATCGTCAATATGTCGGAAGCGCACGATAGTGCGGGAAGGGGCGCAGCCTCCGTCGACCATTTACGTATCGTACACGGATACGAGCTGCTCGTCCGTACCATGCGTGGGGACGTGCGTACTCATCTGGAAATGTGTGCGGAAGGTACTCTGTTGCTGACCCGGTGCCGTTGCTAGCTCGAAACGCATGACTTACGGTTTCTAAGGGACCAAGCACCGATTCTCCAGCTCAAGGGACATGTACCAAGCTATGAGAGCATCTTGGTATGTATCTCATAGTATAGTTTGAGGGGGTTCGCGCTGATTCGCATGTATCTGTCGGGCAGGGTATCGCCGTGGACCCAGGAGAGAAGTTCGTATTCGCTGGTGGGGGAGATTCGCGTCTGCGGATATGGTCCCTGAGAACGGGTCAGCTCCTGCCGACGCATGGTGCAGATGTTACAGTCACATTGGATGGGCACATCGCGCGGCCGACGCAGCCCATACGTGCTATGGAGATTGTGGAGGACGACTCGAAGGCGTACCTGTGGTTGGCTCGCGGCAGCTCACTAAGTAAGGTCGATCTGGGCCTGCGAGGCCTGTTCATCTGACTGCATA
>WJSG01024068.1:0-29025 GCA_016618145.1 Sanghuangporus lonicericola | reverse complement strand
TAAGGGGTACACAGGACTGTGACCAGTGTCGAGCAACTCAAGCATGGCAAATGGGCGTCTGAACGGCCATATAAGGAACTTAGACGCTCTGAAGTCTAACCCTCTCAGTCGCAGGACATGCACGGATTCGCGGTTTGTGAAGCTTAAAATAGTCGGAAAACATACCAGAGACAGCAACCGGTCCTCACTCTCAAATGTTGAGATCTTTCATGCTATGTTGGAACGTTTTGTTGTACAACATACGGAAAACATACCATATAAAGTATTTTCCCACGGGGGAGGGGGGGAGGGGGTCCCCGGAAAGTTGCTTATTGCACTTTCAGGACCTCCGGTAAGTTATTCACTTTCTGCCACCCCCTTGTGGTCGTCCTCTCTGGTGTTTCGACAGGCGTGGAGACCGCAGAGAGGCAGACCTTATTCTTACACTATTACAAGATTCATGAACGGCGACCGCCACATGTGCTCGTTCGAGATGTCGCAGTTCGCGCGTTCGATGCAGTAGGCACGCTGCCGATGGAGCAGGTGCGCATCGGTTTCACATGAGTGTTCAAGCTGTGCAACGTTGATGAGTGATCCCTAGGTATTCGAGCCCGTCAGCGAGTTGTTGCGCTACATCTTGAACCGGTGCAAATTGGCTATGGGGGCCATCGCATCTCTGGAGGATTTCTATGGTGTCTTCGCCGTAGGTGTCATAGTAGGCCGTCTCGAACCTACGCCACATTGAAACTCACTATGTCACTATTCTAGGATAGGGAAATTCCGTAGACTGTCAGTACGACCGATGCATCCGCTAGGATGGTCATCCTTCCCCGGTTGCATCGGTCGTCGCGGATGCAACCGTCAAAGGCGCGCACACTTGTAAGCCTCTACTTACTACTCGTACTTATTATGATTACTTTCGCTTCTTATGCTACTTACCTGGGCTTATCCCGCACTTCTTACACATTACTTACCCTTGTTACTTACTCCTAACCTCGCGGTCCCCATCTTGTCTATCTGTCTTGCACACTCACAAGGGCAACAACAATACAAGAGGCTTCATAGTTATGAGTGGAGATTACCAGTAAACATTTGCAGCAACTTCTGTAGCAACAGCAACATGCAGGAACAGTAAGTATGCTCGAGTCTCAGGTCGCGAGTAAGTTCATAAAGCATTGAGACACATTTGAGTGCTAAGGGAACTACACGAAGGCATTGCACGGTCCAAAGCTACTGAGTATGAGCGCAATACCAGTACACATTTGCAGCAAGTTCTGTAGCAGCAACATGATGCAGGAATCATGAGAGTAAGTATGCCTGAGTCTTAGGTCGCGAGTATGTAAGTGCAATCAGACGTCAGACGGTCGAGAGCTAAGTTAACTACACAATGGCATTTCACGGTCTTAAGCTACTGTCCACCGGACCCCGACGAATTACCAGAGTTGCTGCCAGTGGTCCTTGAAGAGCGGCGCATGCCTGACGGACCTGCTACTGGTGGCGCCGCCTCCTCCTGCGTGGCGCTCTTCGAGCCTGTACACGGTGTCAGTAGTGTACATATGCAGTCAATACAGAAATAGATCCACGTTCGATCTTCAGCAGCTCGCGTGCTATCTCCAACGCCTCCTCGCTGTTTGCGAGCAGACGAAGGAGCATGTCCTCGCTCGTGTCCTTGACGTCCTTCTTCGTCTTCTTGGGTTCATGCTTGACGACGTCTGTCTGGCCCGTCTGTCCGACCTTGCGTTTGCGAGATGAGGACTTCTTGCTCGATTCGCCGTCCGCCTTGCCGCCCTGAGATCCCCGGGTCCTGCGCGCCGGCTGCGCCTTCCCGTTCCCGTTCCCCTTCCCCTTTGCCGGCGCGGGCTCATCGTCCGAGACGAGCTGGTCCTCCTCGTCCTCGTCCTCATCCTCACTGGCACTCCCGTCCTCGATGAGGGCAATCGCCGGTGTGTGGGTCTCGTTCTTCTCGTCCTCCTCTTCGCCCTCATCATCCTGTGCCGATCGTAGGACGTCGGCGAGCAATGTTGATGACTGTTTCCGCTTGTCCGCCCATCGAAACTCCTTGGGCACGGGCGTGAGCTCCAACTGACGGGCGACCTTGTAGTCGTAGCAGATCGGCTTGCTGCCGTACTTGTACTTCTCCATCTCTGTTCAGAACGTCAGCAACACGACATCAATACACGTCGGTCGAACTGACCTTTTTGATGATCGCACTCCGATGCATCGCCGATCAGGCAATGCAAACAGCGGTAAGAGTTGCCGCTATGCAGGATGCAGTCGTGGCCGGCTTTGACGCATGTGCTGCACGGCTTGCTACGCACGATTGTGCTGCGTTCGAGCCACAAGACGACGTCTCCGTTGGGGATGTGTTCCACCCGCACGAGGGCCGGGAACAGGGCGACCACGATACCCTTGCTCTGCGCTTCCTCCACTGCGTCGCGAAGGGATGGATGGAAGTTGTTAGGAATAAGGACGCCGCGAACGACGTAGACAGTCGAGGCCATGGCTGGAAGTAGGAGTGGGAGATGTAGGCGGCTACAAGAGAGAGAGTCCAAGTTAGCGTACGACACGAAGCTGTAGGATAGGTTTTTATTTCGTCTCCGGTCATGCTGCGGTAGTGTCTCTATATAGTGAGCTGGGCAGCGCCGTCCCTTCAAGCACATGGACCAGAGCGTGCTCGACCGGCATCCTATATGCCAAATCAAGCCGAGTCGTGCAGCGGCGTACCAGAGCGGACGATGCTGCAGCGGGGTTCCCGCCCTTCACGCACAGGGTTTTTGGACTTCTACCGCTGCAGCACCGTCCCAAAATCGAAGCACGCAGGGGCGAGCAGACGAGGGAGCGCGTTCCTCGACGCGGTCACATGGGCGCGTCGCCGCCCGCGTTCACAGCGCGATCATGTGTCCGCGTTCTCCATGCGTTCAGCGCCTGGCTCATGCGTCGCGCAAGGCCACCATTAGGTAGAACATCTGTGACCGCGCGCTGTATTACACGGGCTTCCCATCGCTCCCACGAAAGACCGAATACGCGGAGGCCACAACCCACTGGTCATCGTGCCAGCGGGCACATTGTGGGGCCACCGCACTTCACAGCCCCTCAGTCTGCTGAAGCAGCCGATTGTTGGGGACGTCGTCGAGGATCAGGACGCTAGAAGAGTTCTACTACAACACGTTCGACTTCGGCTGGGACAGCAAGTCCGAATGGGTAGATCAAGCCGAGCGAGCGAAGGCCTCGTTCAACAGCAAGGATGCGGCGATCGAGGACGAGGACGAAGGTGGGAAGGATGGGCACAAGGGTATGGCGGATGGGGCGTGAGTACTACGCGGGTCGTCTTCCTGTATTGTAACAACCGCAACCACAGAGGACATGCGTGTACAAGTAAAACCTTTTTCGTGTATAACTATTGCGCACAATAGCAAGCGGTAACATATGATACATGCGATCATGATACATGCAGTCTATTCCCCTCCTGATGCACGCGAAGGACCCGCGATGGGCCCTTGCTGCTCCTCGCGAGCACCTGAAAGAATGTTAGTACCTGACCGTGTGCGCCATAGATGTACTTACGCCTCTGCCAGTGTGGTCCCAGCTCATAGGCGTCGAGCGACTGAGGGAGTGCATCCTCGTCCTTGACGATGACAGCCTCCTTTGGCGTGCCAGACTTGTCCTTCAGCAGACCGATGATGGTCTTGAGGTCCTTCGCGATGCCCTCAAGGAGTCGCTCGACGTTGGGACGCTTGGTCTTGCGTTTGCTGGGCGATCCGCCGTCCTCGTCCTCCTCGTCCTCCTCATCCTCCTGATTCTCCTCCTCGTCCTCATCGCTCTCGTCCTCATTGTCCTCCTCCTCCTCGCCTTCCCTCCCATCATCTGAGAGCATGATTGTCACACTCTCGCCGTCGTCATCCTCCTCGTCCACGCCTTTGGGCAGGTCCGCAATGTCCGATCCCTGCACGCTCATCGCGCCCCACACGAGGCTGTCTGGGACCGGCGTGAGGTTTTCTTTGGCTGCGTCTGAGTACTGTCTGCAGATAGGCGGGTTTCGATAACCTTGCTCTACCATATCTGCGGGACCGTCAGTATACCAATGAATCAGCCACTCTGCGCTATGTACTTACAGGCTTCGTGTGAACAGCCCCGGAGTTGCTTGACCCAGCAACGCAGGCAACGGTACGACGAACCGTTGTGCAGGACGCATTTGACGTTCGCTGCCATGCAGCTCTCACAGTCCTTGTGCCGCGCCCACGCGATGTCGCGAAAGAACTGCTCCGGGGTTGCTTTGATCAAGTCCAGGCGCAGCAAGGCTGGAAAGATGACGGTGTGGACATCGGCGGCGCGCGCTGCAGCGACACTCTCCTCCAAGTCAGGATGGTACGAATTTGGCGGTGCGAGGCGGCTTCGAGAGATGAGGATTATCATGGTGGGGTGGTCGCGGTAGGAGAAGAAAGGTTGTGCTGGCAGCAAGGGCCAGCAGCCAGACACGCCTCCAGCACGCCTCACGCAGCCATGTGTGCGCGGCCACGCGGACATGACGCGCCGCGACGTCCGCGAGCTCACGATGAGTCGCCAGGCGGCGTAGGGGCCTACAGCCCGCGGCGAAAAACCGCGCGCGACCGTAAGGCGGATGGCATCTACATGGGTACTGTATGCATACATTGTGCGGCTTTCACTACACTGCCGAAGCTCCAACATCAAAGTCTGCAGCCCGGTCCGCGCGCGACAGACCAACTACTACTGCTCTTGTCAGTAACATGCGAGGGGGCGCGACCCGCGCGCACATCACTCGCGCTGCTCAACGTGCGAGCGCGCCGCTTTATCTGGGTTTCCAGACCACCTGCGCAGAAGCGCGATACCTTCGTCCCACCTCTCCTGCCTTGAGGTCATCGTGTTTCCCTCTCCCATGTACGCTGCCTGCGAGCGCATGCCACATGCCACCCAGCGGAACAGGCCTCCAGCAGAATACTGAGTGATCGACATGCGGGTCTCCTGCTTGCCAATGTCGACGTTGGAGTGTTTCAGTATCGCCGATGGGATGAGGTACGATGCGCCGGCGGGGATTTGAATGACGAGCTTGAGATCCCAAAGGACAAGATGGCCCCCTTGCTCGTGATCGAAGTCCCCGAGGGCTGTGACGCAGCACCAGCCGAAAGGTAGATTGTGGTGGTCTCGATGGCCGAACGTCACCGTTCTAGGTCCAAGATTGAAGGTCACGCCGGCGAACACGCTGTTGGTGAACACCGGCTTGAGCTTGGGGAATTGCGCCGCAATCTTGGCCTGTGTTGTCTCGTAGTAGACATAGAGATCGGGGGCGTACGTCTTCAGGCAGCCTGATTGCGTTCGTCAGCCCACTCATCGAGAGATGTCGTGCCTTACTCACTGTTTCCAAATCCCGCTATATCTCGCACCGCCTGATTGTCCAGCAACTTACGCAGCGTTCGCTGCGCCTTCACGGTCTTTTCAACCAGATTCATAGGTTCCTGTATAACTGCAGATTAGGTCTGGACGCGCACGAGGGTGCTGCGACGTACGGGCTGTCCCCCTCCGTAAGACCACCCGCCGGCCACCGTCGCGTATGGGCCACGCCGGTGCTCCACGTTGGGATCCTTGCCGCACTCTGATCTGGAGTTCGTCATGAGCGTCGTCGCTTCCTGGACGGCCTGCTGCCAAGTGGGACTCTTCGGAGTCTGGGGCAGTACTGCGAGAGCCTCGCCGTCGGAGTTCACGATGACGCAAGTCTCGCTGCGTTTCTCAGCGCACTCTCCCCATGGCGGATGGGGCATGCTTACCTGCCGTCCCAGGCGATGCGCCTCCATATGCTCCAGTCGAAGTCCTCCAGCCGACGAGGCACCTTATCTTCTGCGGTTTGGGGCGCTGCCTTCGCAGTGAAGCCTGCGCCAGCTGGGATGGCCCTCTCCTCCGCAGGGGAGAACGACGTCTCGATGGGCTTTGGGTCTCGAGCCTTATCGAGAACGTGTTGTTTCGGGGGCTTCGATGCGCTCGTCCATTCTCCTCGCGCCTTCATCTCCTCCTCGACGGTTCCGCGCTGCTTCGCGCGCCTCGCGTGCGACCTCCTATTCTGCGCAGACCCGCGGTGGGATGTCTCTGGAACGCTCGTGGGGCTTGCTAGGTCGCTAGGGCGCAACGCAGGATTGAGGGTAGGCGGCGGGGAAGGAGAGTACTCAGGTGGTCGCTCGCTTTGTTCCATCCCAAGCATAACATCGTCGTCGTGCGCCGCATCGAAGCCAACTCCAGGCGCGTCCGCGACGGCTTCTTCAACCGCCGCAAATTCCCCTCTAGTCGCACTCTCCACATCTTCATCGAACACGCGCTCGTGCTCCTCGTGTGCGTTTTGTGCGAGGCGGTCGAGGTCACAGGGTACCGGGGTAGGTATCATGTATTCAGAGTACTCCTTCCCATTGCGAAGCTGCCATCGCACACGCTCAGCGTCCATCCAAGCTGAGAAGGCACAACACCTCACCTGACGACACTGTTCGTATACTCGCGCAGCGTTCAGCAGGACCTAGGCTTGGCGTATGATCAGCACGCTGGACGAACGAAGGGCCGCGTTCGAGCGACGGCTGCCGGCACCCAAGCACGAGTTCACAGACGCAGCCGCTGATGCTCGAGCGCGGCGCAGGAGGAAGTGCGCACCTTAGGCATGGCAGCGGGCCGTGGGTGATCCTTCGGGGCAGGGGCGTGAGGAGTCGATGGTGGTCCAGTCGGTCCTTATGCACCAGCGCGGTGCCCTGAACCCTACGACGAGGACGATTTCGGCTACAGATGGTGAGGAGATTGCCTGCAGGTTGCCTGCAAAGCACGCGCGTACATACATATACAAATGGGGGCCTATCATACGAGCTACAATGTCCGTGCATCGGGCCTCATTCGATGTCTGAACGCCCCTCCAGAACCTTTTCCTACAATGTCCGGTCAGCAATGGAAGCGCATGGGCATTCACTGCACATACCAAGTTGATAACCGTCGAAAACTTCTCTCGGGCGCCATTGAGCAGACGTGTGTGACGATATGCTTGACTGCACGCCGGCATCAGCATGTGTTCACAGAGTGGTTCTGCAGCCTTACCGCCTCGCGTACGCCGCCGGCCCATCTTCGCCCTTGTCATCCCTCTCGCGCACGATGTCCAGCCAGCGTCGCTCCCAATACATGAAGAAGCGAACAGTTCGCTTCATCTCTTCGTCAAGAATCTCGAGCTCTTCCTTCCAGCGAGTCCACAGGGCACTGGACCGGAACCAATGAACGCGTCGCGCTGTCGGCCATGTGTTAGTCCACGCTTGCAGCATAACTTGTGTCCCAACCTACCGTCGTCATATACGACCTTGCTGGGATCGTCCTCGGCGGAGTCGACAAAGGAGAAGTTCTCCCAGATCCAGGACGTCTGACGCTTGCTCTTCCCCAGGTCGCGCTCGGTGGACACGTCGAACCTGGCCAGATCGTCCTTCGCCAACGGTCTCAGCGATGCGTCTTCAAAGCCGAGAGCGCGCAACGCGACCCAGTGACGACGATAGCGATTCGCTGTCTGCGTCACGCCTTGCTCCGCCTCCTGGATCATGCTACGGTTGCGCGTGGTGATTCCCTTGCCAGAGAACTTCATCTTGTGGAGCTTGATGACCTCGCGCGATATGACCGCCGTTCGAACATCTTCGAGCTTGTTGAGAGCCTCGGCCCGGCGGAAGTTGCTCTCCAGTTCGACGAAGGAGCGCATGCAGCTCCGTGAGGTGATCAGAGGGTGGTACGACGATGGTAGCGCGATGCTCATCTGGAAGACGTCTCGCCAGTGTGCGCATTGCCCTTGAACAGTTCGCTGGGGAGGTAGACCCTGGTCAGCGTCACCCGTGTCTGCATCCGTCGGACGCCAAGGCCACGTCGGAGGTAGATCTGACAGGGCCTTGGAAGGGTTCTTGGCAGAAGGTGATGTTGTCGAGGACGACGATGCTTCTGCGGCCGATGTCCTCGCGAGGATATCCTCTTCGACCTGCTTCGCGGCGTCATGCACGATGGGCACGAGATAGGTGTCGCGCAGAACCTCCCACCGTTCCACTTCAGTGTGAAATTGCTGGCATCTCTCGTCAAGTTCACTGTCGGGCTCCACCATCGGCAGTCCATCCATGGCATCGAGCAAGGCCTCCCTGAGAGGCCGTCAGTCATCCAGTGACCTTGGACGGCAAGAGCGCAGCTTACCTTTCCTCGGTCAGCGAGACGGCTCTCTGCACCACGCCAATCACGCCGCTCGCGGTATCCCCTGTGAGTGTTCTCTCCTTCGTGATTTTCAACAACAGTTCCTTGTCGGAGAGAGCTGCTAGGCTGTTGAGCGAGATGCATAACTAAGTAAGACGGCAAACGCACCTTTGTCCTGCTTCAGTTCGTACGGGCTCTCGAGGTTGATCTCCTCGTCGATGTGAAGGACACGCTCCTTCCACTCGGCCTCCTGCACGCGCCACTCTGCCAGGGTGGTCGCAGGGATGGACTGCTCGAGATTGACAAGGTACTGGCGCGTCTCAGCTGCGAAGTCCCTCGCGCGAATCCATCGCTTCAGGAGCAACGCCGCTGCGGAGGTAATGTCAGCTAGACTCGCGAGGATGGGGATGGTCACTCACCGATGCCATGCAATCGCCGGATGTTCATATCACTATAGAAATGGTTGATGACGTCGTGCCTGTGCCCGGGAGACATCTCCTTCGTGCGAGCCGCGAGGTGGTTGAGAATCGCCCAGATGCGCTCGGCGGCCTCGCCGTCAGTCATTCCGACACCCGGCAGGTAGTTGTACGAGTACTTGCAACGGCACGAGGCAGTGTGCGCAGGAGCATGGAACTTGCCGATCCCAGGCAACGTGAACGGCAGGTAGTCGAGGCGGATGCTGAGGAGGTTGGGGAAGTTGGTCTGTATGTCCTTGATTCGTTTGCGAAACTTCTTGCGGTATTGACAGTTGATGTCATAGCCGTTGCAGTGCCACTTGAGGAAGGACCATCGACGCATACCGGCGCACATGCAGTAGTCCACCCAACAGTACCTGTGCTGATGTTAGTGAGACTGTATGCCCTACGAAGGGATCGCACTCACGCCTCTCCGCCGGTGATGTCGACAGTGCCGTTCGGAAGAACAAACATGTGTCTCGCACACGAGAGTCCCACCATGCCGCTCACTCGCCCAGTGAAGCGCGAATAGCCCATCGCTCCGAATTTGTTGCACGTAGTGTCCTGCGGAGAGGTTAGTCATAACATGCAAGTCCTGTGTATAGGCACGCACGTCTTTTTCCGGTTTGACCTTGCCCTTGTACTTCTTGAAGTCGCTTTGCTCGACTATCGCGCCACCGCCGTCCGTCAGCGAGAAGTCGGTGTCATCGAAGGGCTTGTCCTTCAAACTGCTCTGGAAGTTGCCATCCGTTGTTGAGAACAACATGTCTTTGTGTCTACATGCGAGGTGAGCGGGTGAATGCACGCGAGGTTTCAAGACACTTACTGCTCGCACAGAGGCCTGTCTTTCCACCGTGGATCCATGTTCATGTCCTTCTGTGGACAGGCTGGACACAACACGGCGATGCAGCCAAGCTCCAGCGGCCTTACCGGCTCGACGCCAGCACGGCGCGTAGCGCGAAGGAACATGAACTCTCGCATGGTGTTATTGAGCTCGCGGTGTCGGTCCTGGTTGCTCCCATCAGCACGCCGGTGTTGTATACTGTCGGCATGTGAACTCACCTTCACAGAGTCCGGAGCCACACTATCCGTGGTGCGCCTGAGATAGGTGGAGAAGTCCCAGGCGGATATTTGACACTGGGCGGAGAGCAAGTCATAGTCGCGAAGGCCGTTGATCGTGTACGCCGAGCGGGGTTCCGACCATGACCCAGGGAAGAGGCCGAAGCGCAGAAGTTGGATGTAGTCCGGCAGCGGTTTGCCGTCCTCGCCCACAGGACACGCACAGAAGCGTACCTTCATGGGCACGATCCCATGCTCGTGCGTGATCGTCATCTGCCGCTCGTTCCACTGGCGGTTGCAAGGTTCACCGCCGTGCCCCAGATGGATGACGAAGTCGTCGAACATTCCGACGTACTGTCGCTCCCAGAAACGCAGGGAGTTGTGCCATGCTTCGACGCGATGGAAAGGATTGTGGATGTGCTCAAGGACGATACATGGCCGACATACGACCTCGGCGTGGTAGCAGTCGAAGCAACGGAAGAGGGTGTGTTCGCCTGGTACACGTTTCTTCGCTGGAGGATCGGCAGTGACGGCGGCGTGATGGCGAGAGGGACATGTGTGCGGTAGGGCAGGAGGTGCCTCCCGGACGAAGAGAGCTCGCTGAGCCGGCTGCGCCTTGTTCAGGAATACATTGAGACGATCGCCGACCGGCTGGAGATACACAATTCGTTAGCATTGTCCGCTAGAACACATGGGACTTCACTTACAACGGTGTTGTTCGCCTTTGCTTTCTTGGCAGGAGGCGTGGTATCGTCCTTCGTCAACGGCGTATCTTCCTCCAAGGGTCTACGTGTTCCCGCATGGACTGATGTGACGCCCTCGTCGACGGGCGGCGGCGTCTCAACGGCGACTGCAGGGGCGGAAGATGCGGGAGTCGTACTGCGCCGATGTGCGTTTTGTCGGGCGGCGAGAAACGCGCGCATGCCTGCCATAGGATCCACAGCCTGCCTGCTGCCAGTGGACGCGCCATGCCGGGTGAATGCAGTCGGTTTCGAGGGCGGGACGTTGGGGCGATCTCCACTCATAGCGAGGGACAGCAGCGGCTCAATGGAGCTGGTACGCGCACTTTTATTCGAGGCCGAGGTGCGCAAAGAAATTTGCGCGTTTCTGAAGGCTGCACCGAGCAGATGGGAAAGGCAGGGGTCGTGCGGAGGAGACTAAATACGGGCACATGAGGCCTAGCGACACAAGGAGGTGTGTTCCGCGGACGCCAGCTCTGTCCGCGGGCGAGCCTTCCGAGCGAGTTACACGATTGTGCGCACCAGGGAGAGGCAGGATCAGGTGAGAATTCCCGGAGGTATCGTAAAGTAGGTATGATCTAGGTATGACACTGAGGCTCGTGCACGACTTGTCGACGGAGCAGCATGGCATGGTTACAAAGAGATTCCGGATATTCGAACTACGTAGTCTGTACGTATCACAGTCATTGTTCACAACCGCGCCATGGAGGATGTGACCCGGGTAGACGAGTTGTGGGGCATAGGAAAACGACCTGTATGGTAGTCGCCAGAACTTGGAGGTCGACATCCCGGGGAGCGCGTGCACTGAGACTTCTGGCGCAGGCCAGCACTCGAGATGCGGGTGGGATCACACTACGGCCGACAGCCGGTGGACTTAAGGAAAGGTGAGGCGCATGGGGGAAGGTAGGTAGGGAGAGAGTGGGTCAGTACGAGCAGTGTGCCACCACTTACCATCCATCCTCCTCGAACGCGGCTCCGGGGTCGATTGAACGGGGGCTGCGATTGCCAGCGAATGCAGTCTTGAGGAGGAGTCGGCAGGGCTGGGGGAAGAGGGAGACCAGTACTGAGGCCGAGGAGGACGTGCATAGTGAGGACACAGAGAGAGCTGGACTTAGCGAAATCGTCCAAGTATCGCAGGCGCCCAATTCTCGCGATCACATGATCAGGCGACGTTGTCGCGTCGACTTCGCACGGTTGAGTGACCTGGCGCTCTGCTCTCTCTTCGCTCTCCCACCTTCTCCCAGTGTCCCACACTCTCGGCTTCCGAGCTTCTCATCGCCCGTCATCCCTGGATTCTCCACGGTACGAGCCAAATCTCTCCTCCTTCTGCCATGTCTGTACTCACCGCGATGGCCAGGATCTCTCTCATCCCTCCCCTCCCCCCTCCGACAACGTCTGCTGGTAGTTGAACGGGGATATCCCCGTTCCTCGAGGCGCATAGACGTACTTCTGTTGGAAAGAGGTCAATCCTCGAGACCACAGAAGCCTACCCTTCTCCAACTCGCCCGCCCGATATTGTCAAGACCCTTCGACTCGCTCAAGCCCATTGAAGACCTCAAGTCTCGTGTCAGAGTCCGGGATCGCGCAAGACGACTGTCCGCCGAAGATTGCTAGTTCGAAGAGAGCTATCGCGTCGGGGTAAGTCACGCTCACGCTCTCTTCGCAGACTCAGTGCTCACCAGAATGTAGCGGCACCCGTATTTTCTCGACCTTCCGTCACCGTACTCCTTTGCGTCCTTCGCGTTCCACGAGTCAGTACTATCATCGAAGGACGTGTTCGCACGACTGACCACGAATAGTTCGTCAGCATGCCTCCACCCACGTCGCCCTCGGAACCTCGGTCGTCTGCCCCTATCCCTCCTTCCCCGCCCGACTCCGCACAGGCTGATTCTGCGCCTCGTCCGCGTTCTCCTCTCGTGCAAGCCGTTCTCCGCAAGACTCGTGCTGGGAAACGTAAGCATCTTATGCCCGCTTAGTTTACTTCCAGCTAACCATCTCTCAGCGGCCCTCGGGACGGTCGATGCCTTCACGGGCATCGTCGCTGCCCCTGGTTTCAGCGAGGAGTCCGTCTTCACCTCTCCCAACGCGGACTGGGTACCTGAGTTTGCTGTCGCGCATGGTGAGATCACGACCTATTCAGATGGTCGCTGGGGTCACCACGAGTACTCTCGTTGGCCGCAGGAGTTCGATCGGGACGACTTCCACATCGCCTGCATCCCGCGCTTCCCGCTTCCCAATGCCCCGCTCTCCAAGGTCTTGTGGGTGACCATTCAGAAGACCGACTGGAAACTCCTGAACTGCGGTGTCCTCGGAGTGGGCCTTCTGCACTCTGACCTGGAGGACATGCTCGTCGATGCCGCGCAGGAGGCTATCGGTCGCCTGCACGAGCTCAGTGACACCGGGCGGTGGCGGAAGCAGGGGCAGTTCCTCATCGTCTGTCTCAACCATACGCTTGATACCCTGCGCACGCTACCGGCTGTACAAGGCGTCATCATCACCCTCGCTGCGCACGTGCAGAGACTCACGTTGGAGATATGGGGCCTCATCAAGTGGCTAGAGGACGTCAAGCCGGTGGTTGAGGAGGCGCGGAACGTCGCGGCGCGTCCCTGGGATATCCTTGGAGCTCACACAAGCAGCGCGCACACGGCTAAGCGTCTGCACTGGGCAGGCATTCCCGTCTGGTTTCAACAGCCTCTGACGACCCTGTTGGCGGTCCATGAAGTCGTTCAGCCCACACCACTACCTGCTGACTTCTCGCGGCAGCCCGCGTACCCTCGGCTCCTTCTGGCCAAACGCGACATGTCTGGCGCCCTGAACATGCCGGGGGAATGGCTCCGAGCTATGTCCGCGTTGGTGCGTCGGCAGACCCAGCAATCTGCCCTTCCAGAGCTGGTGGAGGCCGAACAAGACGCGCCGCCTGAGGCGAAACGTTGGCGCGAGGGTGCGATGTTCGTTGGGGAGGCCTCCTCGTCGTTAGGTCCGGCGCCACCAGTTTTCTTCGTCCAAGAGCGTGATACATCCAGGGACCTCGGGCATTGCTTGCCGACGCAACCACCTAAGCCTTCGCAGGCAAGCTCCGCCGTACCTTCTCAGCCAAGTCGTCGCGCACGAGCGCGCATGAAAAAACGTGAAGCCGATCGACTCGCGTGCACCAGTCACCCGCCTCTGCCCATTCCGGCCTGGCAGTACTACTCGTCCCGCCTCGTCACAGCCTCACCTGTATGGGTTCAGGCGCTCACTAGCCAAGGACATCTGCCGCAACCTCGGTCGTCCGTCACATATTACTTCGCGCCTCCCTGGCTCCTCGACAAGCTGGAAGGATATCCAGTAGACACGAAGAACGCACGCTACCTCCACCACTGGCTTTCCATCCGAACGTTCTGCCGGATGCGCCTTTTTGATCGAACGATCAATGGCCGCCCTCTCACTATCTCTGAGTGGCGCGATGCGCTCTGGGGTGACTACAAGATCACAGAGCCGGTGGAGACTGCGGCCGCCGCGCGAGTGCCTCGCGAGAAACTGCGCCATTCCCTCCGAGCGAGCATCCGCCGCCTGTTTGGGAATGCCAATGCGTTGCCGTCGTACGATGGTGCTAGCCGCCCGTCTTTCGGCAACGATTTCATCACGTTTGATATGGTGGAGTCCGACATCGATACTCAGCGGCGCATTGTCTGGGAGGCGTACGAGACCAACTGGCGCAGCGAGCTGCTAGCTCTGGATGCATCTGTTGTAGGCAGCGACCAGTGGCCGCAGGTGGAGCGCTGGGACCGCGAATATCTGGTTTCGAAGGTCTGGGGTTCTGGGACATCAGGCCTCGATATTGTACCCTGCGAGCGACAGGCCGCGCCCAGCTTCTGTTGGCGAGAGCCACAGGAACCCGGCTGGGAGGATTCACGTCCTTATCTCGCGGCGTTCGTCACCGTGCTCGCTCGGTGGCGCGACGCGCCGCATGGTCTCACAGAGGCAGCACTTGCAGTGCTGACGTGCCAGCCGGACGAATACGCTCGCATCCTGTCGACCGCTGTCAACTTCTATGTGCGTACGTTCATGGATCGCTACGGTCGCCTCCCCGTCCCCCCCGTTTCCGCATCATATGTATAACCTCCCCCTGCATTACCTTCCGCCCGACGCCCTATCTCGTACATACATCGCGTAGTTAGACCCTTGTGGTTCCAGTTTCATGTATGATCTAATGATTTCGTGCTAATGTCGCTTTTCCTCGCCAGCGTCGTTGGCGAGACAATCTATAAGTGGTAAAACGCGTCCTGTTCCACGCACCTGGTTCTCGATGTTCCAGATACACGACCTTCAGCTGCCCACAGCGTCCACCCCGTCGTCCTTCAAGAGATCTGAACTTCTTCGCCACGTCCTCTGTCAAGCACAACTCGCTGTTCCACCTTGAAGTTCGCGTGTCCGCGGAGTCCCGCAAACCATCAAAGTGGGTCAATGTTCAGGCCTGTTTGGACGCGCCATCGCTGATGTCCTGCGACCAGAAATGGGGAAGTTGACATGGCGCATCCCAGAGTACCTGTTACTCAAGCGCGTGGAAGCCAGCCCAGAGTTCGCAGCTCTGGCTGAGGAAGGATGGTGGAAGGCCGCCACTCAGCTGCTCACGGACAAGTATCTCGCGGAGCTCTCTGCCCCCTTCGGCGCCGAGTCCGATGGGGACTTCGAAATGCGACGCGGCCTCCAGCAACGGGCTCACGACCTCGTGCCGTATTTGGCCGAAACAGAAATCCAACACAAGAAACGTCTGCACACCATCGCGAAGGTGAGTGTGTCCTACTGAATAGTGACGTCGAGCTCATTCGCAATGCGAAGCGACTCTCCAACTACGCCAAGACGATCAGCCCGTATAACGCTCGACACGCGAAGAAGCAGGGCACCACCGCGCCGACCATGAAGAAGAAACATGCTCCGTCGACGATGGAGGCAGCCCGCGGCCCCGTGCCCAATGCGCCAGGAGAAGAACCCGAGTCTCCGTTCGAATCTCAGGCGATGGACAACCTCCTGCACACCCTCGCTTCCACCCCTACCAAGACAGCCGCCACTAGCGGTTTCCAGCTGTTCAAGTCAAGCGACCATCCGGCCAAGCCGAAGAACGCCGATGTCCGCCATGGCAAGGGTGACATGGCCGCTTTCTCGTCGCTGTGCGCCCAGATCTACTCCCAGCTGCCCGACCGAGAAGTATTCGAGAAACGCGCGATGGAGGTCAATGCTGCGCGTCGAGCGGTGATCCCGGAGGCCGACGCGCCTCGTGTGGAGTATGTGCTCTTCTTCGTCAGCTTGCCGGCGATGTTGGCTGATTTACTGCTCACAGGCAGGTCGAGCAGCTCGTCCCGTTGTTGGTGCACCTGTTCAACAAGGTTGCGCATCGCACGGGCTACGTTGGTTGGCTACTCATCGGCGGCATAAATGAACATGGGGTTTTGGCAACCGAACAGTAAGTGATCACTTGCCCTGCTTACAACCCCTCCTGACGATCTGCAGCCCTTGCACCGCTTACAGCCTCGGCGGTCACAGCTTCGAAGAGCATCTCGCGGCGCGCATGGGATGGTCGGTTGAACGTCTGCTTCTCGTCTTTGATGATTTCCTGAGAGATGTGCTTGATCGTACGTGTAAAGCCACACATCTCTGTATCTTATTCTGACCTTCTGCAGCTCCTCGCACGCCGCCGCCTGAGCCTGTACCCGCGAGCAGGCACGGTGCAGACACACAGGTGGTCGCACCTTCATCCGCGCCTCTCATCGCGGCCTCACATCGGCACATCCCAATCGATCCGGTCTTGCTGACATGTACGTATCGTATGCGCCTACGCGTACTTCAACCACGCTGACGTACGCGCAGACGATGCCACGGTGAACGTGACCCAGCCGTCCACGCCCATGTCGCGTCGTACTCCTGCCCGCCCGCTCTCCTCGCCCGCCTTTGCATCCTCGTTGACCGATATGAACGGCCGCGAAGACGTCTTCAATGGACACCCCGCTCCTGCTGGCGCCATTCTGACTCTGCGCTCTCCATTGCGTAGCGTCTCCAACGCGGTAGACCCTTCGATAACCGCGATTCCGCGTCACTCTGACGTGTCTTCATCGCCAATCTTCCGTGCGCCGCCATTGACACCTTGCATTCGGGCCATCGATGATTCACCGTCGGTACGTTCGCCCATCGCGGGCCACCCATCGCGCACTCCAGGACTCGAACTCCTAGACAAGGAACGTCCCGTCACCGGGGGCATTCATGAGCCCAGCAACGTCTCCTCACCGCTAGCTGTGTCACCGCCGCCAGCTGTCTCACCGCCGCCAGGTGTGAGCCCAGTTACCGAGCAGGGGGCGTCCTCCCTCGCACGTCCACCGATTGTCTTTGGGGACCCGCCTCCTCGGGTGCTTACGACAGCGCCGGTTCAGCCACCGAAGAGCAAGCGCAAGGCACGGACGAAACGTCTGCCTCAGGCAGCGCGGGCGAAGTAAGTTACCCAGTTCCCTGCTGAGACATCACCCTGACTTTGCCACAGAAAGGTGACGCAGCAGCGTGCAGACGACCACCCGCAGGCGGTGCAACAGGGAGTAGAGAACGTGCCCGTGGTTGCTTCGACGAACGGTGGCGACGAAGTGGTGACTGGTAAGAGGAAACGCCGCGAGACGGCGCGCTGGCTGGGAGTCAGCCTGTGAGTGCAGCATCTGTGGGTCACTCTCGCACGCTGACAGCCTCCAACAGGGACTATAGCGCTGCGAAGAAGGTGAAGATTAGTATGCAGGATGATTTAGAGCTGCCGTCCGCTGAGGCGTCGCGACCCGCCCCGCCGCCTCGGGCGCGGACGAGGCGGTGAACGCAGGTGGACTAGTTTAGGTACCTCCGTAACGAATCGCAACCTGTTTCTTCGTAGATAGGTCTGATGCGTGCGAGCGTGAAAAATTGACCACAGCCTGTCTTAGCGTTTCAGATTTGCATCTGACTACGAACCGACGTGGCTTCCCTGGTCCAAAGTCCGACCGTTCATCGCGATCATGAGGACGAGCCGACAGGGTTCATCTTGGGGACGAGCCGACGAGTTAGACGACCGACCCGGTGTTTAGGTACTTCGCCGCATGGACAGACTCCGCAAGACGGCCAGCCCATGCTGCCAGACCGTCAGCACGTTCACGTTGCTCGTGCGGGCGAGGCATGCGGTATAAAGGCCCTCGGAACACGACTGGAAGACTCAGGCTCCTAGCTCTCCCCCGCGCCCATCTGCTCATGGTGCTACCTCTCGACCAGCGCGCCCACCTTGCCGATCGTTCTGTCTACCCTTTCGCACTTCGTGAAGAGTGTCGTATCGACGCCGAGCCCCGTCGTCCGCGTGACTCTTTCCGCCTTCGCCACGTAACGTGCCCGACGTGCCGGAAAGTCGGAGGATTCTTTGACCAACTCTGCTTCTACGTTGGTGCTGCGGGAGTGTTTCGGCGCAGGGTAAGCTAACGACTCGAACACTCGAATTCTGTGCTGACCATCCTCCTAGTGCAAGTATTGCAGATACTCCTTCTTTCCGCCTCAAAAGTGGCCAACTGTGGACTTCACCATGAAGATCGAACGCATGCGCATGGAGCTTGCAGGGCTCGCTGTAGGTTTCCGTCTCCATACATGGCTTGGTCCCGCCTGACAATGCCTGACAGTCGCCAGCCGATTCGAACTTGGTCTCTTCCTCGGCGAACCCGTCGCCCGTCAAATCAGACGTTTGGTCACACGCTGGGGTGGGTGAACATCTGTCATTGTCCCGTGAACAATTCTTAATGCATCCTCTTTAGGGTTCGTCCTCGGCCGTGATACCAAGCTCTTCGCAGCAGACACCTCTCGACATTGCTCGCGATGAGAATGTCGCCCGGTGCCTTCAAGCTCAGTTCGATTCTCAGGTGTGTAATATCGTGGGACCGCGCTCTGGATTGGCGCACTAACCATCGGGGCAGGGCGCGCAGAACCAGATGCAGGCCGCCATGAAGAAGGAGGCCGCGAAGAAGAAGGAGGCCGCGAAGAAGAAGGAGGCCGCGAAGAAGGATGCGGCGAAGAAGGCGGCTCCCAAGAAGAAACGTCATCGGGCACGGTTGATGAGTGTACGCACTACTCTTTCTCCAGTTCATAGTCCGCACTAATGCCAGCATCGCAGTCGCCCATCATCGATCAATCCAGCGGCAGCGACGGGAGGGAGCGGCACTCGCCCCTCACGCAGGTAAGTCATCAGGCGATCATGAACAGCATATTACTTTGCTGACGACTTCTCGAATGATCCACAGCACCTGCTAGACAGCATGCACCAGCCTGACGCTGCGTCTGGGCACAAGCGCAGGTCCAAGCACACCCGGAGGTTCGTGCAGGACAACGATACGCCCACTAAAGTCAAACAGCTAGCTGCATTCCCGGTGAGTGTCTTCTCTGTCCTTGTCGTGTCCTGCTGGCTCATCTTGGACACCTCCAGATGAAGCTTAGCCTTACGCCGGAGCCCATTGTGGCCATGAATTCCCCAGCGATCGAGCTCCCCACGTTCCCCGAGCCCATCTTGCCCTTGGACCCTTTGCTCTTGCCTTCGCCCAACCCGCCGCCCCCGTCTCAGCCGCGTACGGTCATCAAGCTTCCGGCATTCCCACAGGCTCTCCTGCCGCTGTCCGACGACCCGTTCTTCTCGCCTGCGCGTGTAGCCCCGACCCCTACCCAGACCGGACCAATGACCGCCCCCGCTGCCGAGGGTGCACCGAAGGACGTCATCGAGATCAGTTCGGATGAGGACGACGATGCTCCTCCTCCGAAGCGACGCCGTCGGGAGAGCACCCCTATCTCTATCGTCTACTCCGAGGACGAGATCCAGTCGAACACGAGCAACAAGGAGAATCTCGCCGCCGGGAAAGCAGAGTCGTCGCCCCCGCCATTCGTGTTCATTCCTTATCCTCCGAAGACGATCGTCGAGCGCACGCAGCCCGTCCCCACGTCCGGCTCGACTATGTCAATCGCGGACAAGTTCCGCGCCATCGTCTCGCGTAACAAGGACTCCGAGTCCGGTCGGCTGCTGGTCCCTCCCTCTGAGAACGATGCAGATGCCGCAGCCAGCGCTCTCTTCAATGCCTTGGTCCAGAATGTCCCCAGCAACGTCCTGCAAGAAACTGTTGAGAAGATGAACGCGGAGCTCGTTCAGCGCGGAGATGCCGTCGCCGCGGTCAAGGAAGAAGTGGCTGTCAACGAGGACGATGTCAAGATGGAGACAGAGAACACTGCGAAGAAGGAAGACGCCGAGGACGCTGACAATGAGGACGATGCGCACTCGCTCTTCAGTCGTGCGAGTTCCGAGTCTTGGCAGGCCAACGTGCTCATCTCCAATGCGGCGCTGTTCGCCGACATCTACATCAACGAGACGGAGCGCCTGCCTCGCGTTCTCCCTGGGCCCGCCATCACGTTGAACATCCGCACTCGCTGGGAGCTGCGAGTGATCATCTGGTACCGGGTGAGTCGATGCCTCCTGCTCGCGGTGCGACGTTCCACTGACTTGGGCCCTAGCATGACCTCCCACCGTGCATCAAGTCCATCGAGTTCGACGTCGCCAATGGCCTGTTCCGTCTGGCAGAGAAATGGGTGACGCGCCGCGTGTTCGACGGCAACAGCCTCACTCGAGTGGAGGTCTACAATTACGACACGGCACGATGGGACTTCAAGGACATCCACGACCCCTGCATGGTGTCGATGCTCGAGCACCATACCCTCCTCGTGCATCTTCCTTTCGCCGGCAAGTTGGTTGGCTTTGTTGAGCAGGCGATGCTCGCCCGAGGCACCTGCCTCACAGTCGACCACACCCAACACGTCCCTGGCAACCACAAGGGGAAGGCCCGTGCTGAGTAGACAAGCCGCAGTCGCGCTGTCACGAGCGCCGTCACTCGCGATGATACCCTCCATTTTTTCTCGTCCTCTACCCTCTCCGTTCTGCGCACATACACGATGCATCCCCTCCTCGAATGCTCTCAACAGCATATCGCCGTCTCCTTCCCTCTCTACTCTCGATTTTAGACTGCCTCTCGTTCGTATGATTTCCGAAAGTGTCATGTTTATGCGGCTGTTTAGTCTGTATATACAGCGACTATGATCTATGCTTGTCTTACACATGGTACTTATGTTTGGTGGTATGGTATGGATCCTTACGCTACATAGTAGATCCGTCATCTATGTAGCGATCAATATGCAGGGAATATTTGCTGACTTTTGGTGCACAGTGTATCAGAGGACGATGGAGCGAACATCGAGGGCGACGGCATTCGAAGCTCTGCTAGCAGGCTCAATGGACTTGAGAGGGCAGCGAAGAGCCCACAGCGCAGGAGTACGTGCTGGTTTGTTGAAATGAGCCCCCAGTTGACGTTTTGAATAGTGATTTTGTGAAGGCTGCAGCACAAGCGCCGGCGACGTACCTGAGACACAGCCACTCCACGCGATATGGTGCCTGAGGCACCAAGCCACGCGAGTTTGACTCAAGCATCGTGCACAGCCACCGATAGATAATGTTCCCGTCTTTATCGGACTAGATTAGATCGAGGACATTGGGCGCCTGCGTACTTCGAGCCAGCTCGCTCTCTCGCGCCCTCTCGCCTCTCGCCTCTCGCCTCTCGCCTCTCGCCTCTCGCCTCTCGCCTCTCGCCTCTCGCCTCTCGCCTCTCGCCTCTCGCCTCTCGCCTCTCGCCTCTCCTCGCACTCTGCCTCTCAGCCTTCGCCCACAACCTCATCAGATACAACTCGGACAACATGCCCAACAATTCGCGCACCGTCACTGGAACGCAATACCTGGTAAGTCGGTAATCGAAGTCCCAATGGCTATGTGTCTGATGCGTGTACATCGAGACCGCGGCGTCCATCTTCGCCACGAGCAACCGGGCGAGATGCCCTGTCACCTATGGGGAACTCTTTGACGTGCGTCCCAGCTGCTGCGATCCGCCCGCACACTTACTAACAACGCGCAGATGCTCCGCACCATGGAGTTCAGGGCGCATGCGACACGCCCTGGGGCCGTTTGCCCGCCGCCGCGCTTCGCGAGGCGGCCGCAGGGCAAGCGGGTTCTCGTCTTTAAACCGGTAAGCTCGCGGTATTGCCTTCGCGATCACAGTACTGACGTCTTCCAGGTTCATCGCACCATGGACGACGAAATGACCTACCTCGAGCAGGCGCAGTAAGCCACAGCTTACGCCTGCGACTGACGTTCGCGTCGCTGACCATCTGCAGAATGAAGCGCAGGCTGCGTGGTCGCTACGGCATGAAGATCGACGACTTTGTTGTCCCGCCGTTTATCGAGTGGGTCGACCCGGCCGACCAGCAGAACCCGGTGCCCATCCCGGACAACCCGCCAACGGTGACAAACAGGTTTGATTAGTGTACGATCATAATAGTAGCTCTGCGTGCTAGTGTATCAAGTGCGGAGACGAGGTGGGTGGTTTCCTTGGAGCCAATTGAAACCATACAGAGACGACGAGAAGATGATTGCCAACATATATGGCGAATGCATGTCTACTCAACGAGATGCCGACATAAGCGGCTGGGTGAACTAGAGCCGTGGTGAGTAGCCCGCGATGCGAGAGTTGCGAAGTCCTGCTGACAACACCCTTATAGTCACCTCGCGCCCATGCCGCGGCGTTCCATCTGCGATGCCTGCGAACTCGTGCTTGGGTGCCGGTCGTTCGTGGACGCCGTTGGGCTGTGATGGCCATGTCAAGGAGGGCACCGTGGGGTAGGTAAAACTCTTTTGATATTTTATATGGGAACGGCTCAACGCTGATTCTGATCTAAGAGATGCCCTGATCCTCTGAAGAGCGGCGCGGCGAACTTATTGCGGACCGCCGTTTGCCCATTCGTGAGTGACCATGGCTACCTTCACTCAGCTCACTGCCATGTCACAGCGTTCAACAAGCGTACACAAAGCACGCTCGCCACATCTGGAAGTTCGGTGCGGAGCTTCGGTCCCGCGGCTCGGTCGTCCGGCGCTATCTGCCTGCCTCGGTACCGGGCACCATCAAGAAACGGCGGGAAGTCCACGCGCGAGGCGGAGCGGGAACATGAGCAACCGACACTGAGGCAAGAGACATGACGGAAACGGGTAGGTACGCATAGTCATAAGTAGGTAGATGTCTCCTTCCAGCTGGGAGTCTGCAGCCCCGAGCACGAAGCGGATGGCAGTCGACATGCTGCACACAATCGGCGCGTGCGTGCAGAGATGCCCTGCTGAGTTACAGGGAGGGGAAGTAGAGGATACGATGCGCTCTTGGACGCGGAGAGGAGGGAAGGAGACGAGGTGACGCACCAACAATTGAACGACCTATGGGCCGAGAGAACCCGTGAGCCAACACCTCTCACCAAGGGCTGCGATGAATCTGATCCGCTCTCCCTCCAGCATTCCTCCCTTGACGGTATAGACATGCGTTTGCGCGGTGGCACGGCCAGATGCGCGAGGGACTCCAGCCTTGGAGACGAATACAAGCAGGTGGGTGATGTATAGCTAGTAGAGCCCGTGGGCGATGCCTGTAAGCAGGTGGGTCGTAGTACTAAAGAGAACTGCACCCCTGCGCGTTGGGGCATGGTCATAGCGCGGGAAAGTGCGCGTGCTGTATCCGCTATCGAACTCGACTTCGCGCCCGTAGTTCCGTGTCGCGACCTTTTCGAGAATCTGCTCCCACTTCACAGCTCGCACACTCTTCGAACGTCTGAACCATGGATCCGATCTTGCTCAAGTCCAAACAATACGAGGTATGTACTTGAATTTGCCATGCGCTGCCTTCCATCGACCTTGTTGGGAGCAGGTCTTCGAATCCCTGTTCAATGTTGCCGGCCGGGCTCACATGAAGATTACCTACGCTGACTTGATTAAAGTACCACCTTCACCACCCCTGATATCACCCACTGATGTTGGCTAGGCGATGGAATCCGCTGGCTTCAAGTTTCGATGGGACAAGCGGGGACGGTTCGATCCTCCGGCGACTATGGGCACCGACTCGGTGTATATCTTCAGAGTGAGTAGGCCACCGACCCTGCGACCGTGAGTGTTGACATCACCTCTAGGTCACTCACGACAACCTCGGGAAACACATCGAACCGACTAAACAGGACGAGTATGTTGGTCTGTTTTTAAGTGCACTGTCCCCTCGGCTGACATTCCATCAGAGTGAAGCGACTTCTGCACGAGAAGTATAGATTGAATTTGAGCAGCTTCGAGCTCTGGAGGGCAATCGGTAAGTGTTCGAGCGGTTCAGCCGTATACGTGAGCTCATTGTCAACTAGACTAGTATGGACACTGGCATGAATACCAATCGCAGCTTGCCTACGTAGGTAGGACTTCTTGACCTCGCGCGCGTATGCACTGGATATTCCGCGCCTTGCCGGCGACGATTATATCTCCTTTGCCCCAACCGCACGAGAGCGAGCACGTCAAACGAACTCCCCGTCTGAGCAGGAGTGAGTATATTAGCTTCCTGTCCGTCTGTTTCACTGTGTGTCTCACCTATTAGTTCATTCGCACAGTCGCCAAGCACGCGGGACAGGTTCCGCCTCAACCCCGCCCTCTAGCGTGCTCGACGTGTAGACCTTTGCAGAGACGCGTCATTCGATGCGTCTCGTTGCTCTCCGCCTCTGCCCTCGCCCCTGCGCCACTGGAGCGTGAAGCATAGCGACGAGTGGCGTTCAATGACCCGGCTCTTCACCTTCGGCCTCTCCGCCTCCACCGACGCGTCTGCAGCCTGCCGCCTGCTACGACATCGACGACGCGTCTCATCCATCGCCCTCGCCCTCATGCGCTGCTGGCCCCACGGTCTGTCAGCTTGGCCTGCATGCACGAGAGCCGAAGGTACTAACCTATCTCCTGTGCTTACCAGCGGGGCATACAGGCATGCCGCACCGCCATTCGGAACGGTGCGCGAGATCGCCCGGACCGTCTCCCGGCCCCGTTGCCCGGTCTTGGAGCCCGCAACGAAGCGGGCACCTAGAGAGAGAGAGACGGCCGCGGTTCTTGCACCACGGATGGTCCGCGCGGGTCGAGGGGGCGACGAGACGCGTCATTGGACGCGTCTCGTCGTGGTCTTCGCGGTCCGGCACCGCAGAGCGAAGGCGGGAGGTGGCGAGCAGCGAGACACGCACAAATACGCGTCTCGCTGCCCGTCTTCGTGCTCTTGCAGCACCGGGAGCCCACGCGGGCATGGAGGACGACGAGACGCGTCATTGGACGCGTCTCGTCGTGGTCTTCGCGGTCCGGCACCGCAGAGCGAAGGCGGGAGGTGGCGAGCAGCGAGACACGCACAAATACGCGTCTCGCTGCCCGTCTTCGTGCTCTTGCAGCACCGGGAGCCCACGCGGGCATGGAGGACGACGAGACGCGTCATTGGACGCGTCTCGTCGTGGTCTTCGCGGTCCGGCACCGCAGAGCGAAGGCGGGAGGTGGCGAGCAGCGAGACACGCACAAATACGCGTCTCGCTGCCCGTCTTCGTGCTCTTGCAGCACCGGGAGCCCACGCGGGCATGGAGGACGACAAGACGCGTCATTGGACGCGTCTCGTCGTGGTCTTCGCGGTCCGGCACCGCAGAGCGAAGGCGGGAGGTGGCGAGCAGCGAGACACGCACAAATACGCGTCTCGCTGCCCGTCTTCGTGCTCTTGCAGCACCGGGAGCCCACGCGGGCATGGAGGACGACGAGACGCGTCATTGGACGCGTCTCGTCGTGGTCTTCGCGGTCCGGCACCGCAGAGCGAAGGCGGGAGGTGGCGAGCAGCGAGACGCGTCTTTGGACGCGTCCCGCTGCCCGTCTTCGTGCTCTTGCAGCACCGGGAGCCCACGCGGGCATGGAGAACGGCGAGACGCGTCGAATGACGCGCCTCGTCGAGCTCTGGCCGTCTGCCGTCCACCTACGCCGCAAGAGCGTGCCAACATGACCATGCAAATGCCGCGTTAGACGTGTAGCCCGCGTCTGTCGAGCCCGCTGCCCGGGGCAGGACGGAATCGGCATGCACGGACATCTTCTGGAGGTCTGTGCGTACCGATGTCCGTCCGCGAGTCTCTGTCCCGCGACATACTGACCCTCGCAGTCGTGGTACGCATCTCGGAGTGAGGGTACGTACCTTCTTGCTGCGACTCCTTGCGCCGCTTGCTTACTGCCGGGCGTGCTCCAGGTCTTGAATGGAATCTGCGCGAGCCTGCGAGGTCGTTTTGAAGCAGGGGTCGTACTGGCGTGTTCCGTTCCGTCTGGAGGAGCGGGATTGGATCTCCTAGTGCACCTGCTGCGCTGCGAGACTGCCTCTGCGACTGGGCGCGCTGTCCCGCCTTCATAGGCGTCTCACACGGCGCTTCTGCCAGATGCATCCGGGTTCGACGGTTGCATCCGCTCAAGGATGACCATCCTCGCGGATGCAACCGTCGAACTGAGGCTGCTCAAATTCCAGCATCTGCTGAAGAGACAAGACGTTTATTGAAGCAGCTCAATCCCCCTGTGAGATTCATTAAAGGCACAACACTAGGTGTGTCTTCGCCATGTAATTTGTAGTCTCTGAGTGGATTCACACGATTATTGCACAGTTGCCGCACTCGACTCTGCTTGTAAGGCCATTGAGTTCCGTTCGTAGGTGCGTTAGTATGCGTTTCAAGGCTTCGGTAATTCGGAGACAAAGGCGCACAACGAAGATGGACTCATTTGGACGATTCGGAGGCGGACGTCGCGTCAGTTCGTCCTCAGTGCCCGTCTCTAGTGCTCTCGCCACTGTAAGTATATGGATTTACATGGTCCTTTCCGGCTCGAATATCTGACCGAATAGCGCCGCGACAAACTTGACAACACATTGGCAGTTTCACTCACTAAGTACTGTACAACGTGTATCACTATCCAACGCAATTGAAGCTGTACTGCACTGATCCTACGGTGGCGACGAATCTTCCTTACACCTCAACGCTCATTCGCACCGGAGGCGGCTTAGAGAGTAAATTCACGTACAAGCAGCACATGGTCGCTATCATGTTGGCTGGGGATTTTCGCTGCCAGTGCCGTCGAGTGACGAGGAGAAGTTGCAAGCAGCCCCGCCACGGTGAGCGCTCCACATCATCCAACACACGTGACGCGATCTGATAAGATTTCGACGTGTCGCCGTGGGGCGTCGGCGTTCCCAATACAGTAACAGTGGCAATACCATCGTCTCTCGTTGCATCCCCAGCAGTGCCTCTGGAGTTACTGTAGTATACGACACATTCCTATCCTCAAAACTGCGTCTACAGTATAGGCTTGGCTCGTCAGAATTCTGGTAAGGTCAACTAGGGTGTCATCATCCTGCTCACGTCTTCGTGGTCAGCGTTGAAATCACGGTTCAGTCTCCTTCAAAGCCGCTGTGACATCTGCGCAGCGGTCTCGAGGAGGGGGGTGTGGCGACCAGTACTAATAGTCCTCCTTGGGAAAGGTAGACGACGATGCACTGGTGAGCGCTGCGGCTAGGCATTTGCAAGCAGCACGATGTACGCATGAGTACCGGGGACTCGCTTCTCTCGATCCTAACGATTGTCGGGGCGATTGCAATTGGAAGCCATTGTCTGCTCACTTCGAGTGAGCCTCTCAGTCCCTCATAATCATTGCTTGTCATTCTTCTTCTAGCACCTGCAGGCTGCCTCACCCTCTCCGAAATTCGAAATCTGCAGCCAGCATCGCCGATCGAGCCGCCGAATAATCATGAACTGACGGAACGGCATCGTGTAACCAGGTATGGACTATTCTCCAGCCTTCACATCAGCCACGCGTTTCCAGTCCTCAACATGGAGACGCTCCTTCTGCTTATGTTACAGGAATGGCTGGTTAGGTCAACAGACCGGCGCCACCGGTGGCGCAAGAGAACGACGAAGGCGATCCACCGGCGTACGACTCAAAGGTCTCATCAAATCAAAGCCTTGGCTTCGGCCAGGCGCTTTTGAGCGCATCTTCAATCCCACCTTGCCCAAGGATCACGAGTCGCATATCGATGACAGGCCCGTTTCGGACAGCTACGAGCCATTCAAGATCAGTTGCATTCTCAGTCCCGCTCAGAGCGGAGTACTCGGTTCTTCGCTTTCTACCGCCAGTGTCGAGACCTCGGAGCTCGACGATGACGCCACGAAGTAAGTGCGTCTGTAGCGTGCTACCCACCATACTGACCGTCGTATACGGTCATTTCCATAGAATGCTCTCGCCTGTCAGATCTGAGAGGGAGATCGAGCGTGAGCAGGACCAAGCTCCGCTCTGGCCAGTCGACATACCCGCAGAGCGCTTCACGATGCGTCCGAGCAAGGGCCTCGCAACGTACATGAAGGCAACTATAGAGGAGTAGTGTCACTTCGGTAGCGGCCTCGGCATCGATATACCAAATTGAAGACGAGCGATCAGGTACTCGGTGCAGTCTCTAGCCGTGGCCAGCGCCACGAGGGGCACTCAGACGACTCGAGCGAGTCTTATTACCCGTTGTTGATTGGTGCGGGATTGTGCTCGTGGATGAGGTGGGCGAACGTGAGTACTGCACACGTCCTCTACTTCACCCCCGCTAATCTGCGGCAAGGGCTTCTGCTTCTGCGCCTTCTGGAAGGAAGACACCAAGCCTGCTCCCGTTACCGCTCATGAGGCCTGGCAAGCTCTGTTGCAGCTCAGATCCTCGGTTAGTTGTATAGCGGATACGAAGGGTAAGCATGACGTTGTGCCCCAACATGAGACCTGACGAATCTGATTCGCACAGTTGCGACGCTCGAGGTCGCATGTCCACTAACTGTTGCACGGGAGACGGATATTTGCATGTCAATTGGAGTTCGCCCTGTCGAAGCACCAACCGGCTCCGACCCTCAAGTCATCATCGCAAGTGTCTGTCGGACTCGCGCTTTTGGGCCACTAGAATCTTCACGACTCGTACTGGCCATGTCGTGTCACTCTACAGATAATAGATTCATGTGCCTACGTTTGTTTACGAAAGTACTACGTACAGACCGCGAACAGCGAACATTCAAAGCCTGGGCATTGCACCTCGACTCCACCACGCTATGAATGGTCTCAGATCATCAACGATTGTCTCTAGGACTGGATGACCAGGCGATATAATCATTTGCCGCGCAAGAACAGAGAACCCTACCAATCACCGGCGAGACCTCTTAAATGACCGGCGAATACCGTTTACTCGATAGAGTTCAAGTCGATCAAATATCTGCCCATGGAACGCACGCTCCTAAGGCTGCCCAGGAGCGAGTTCCTCCATCATGCCCGCTGACGCGAGCTACCACCCTCTCGACTTGCGGGGCCCTCTCCCGCACCCGCTTCACCACAGAGCGCATGCTGAACGCTCTCAGCTGTCTCTCTACCGGGAGAAGGCTTGGCCGCGGGTATCTCTCTGCCGGACAGTCCAGCAAATAGCTATGTAAGCACCGCCTCTCCGAGTACAGTTGTGAACAGTCGATGTGCAGTTCGAAGGCGGATAACATGAGCGTCTTCGGAATGCGGAGAATACCCTTCTATAGGCAGGTCAGCACACGGAGACCCCGTTAGGCGACGCGGAACGTCACTCACCAACCATAATTTCACATCCAGGTTCGTGTCTTCACACATCAGCACGACAGTCAACGAAAGAGCTCGCAAATGT
>WJSG01024049.1:0-14022 GCA_016618145.1 Sanghuangporus lonicericola | reverse complement strand
ACCACCGCGGTCTTCTCCCATCGCAGAACACAATTTGGGCTTGACTTGCGATCCCATCGACGGGCTGGTCCAGGTGCCTTGCATAGTGCGTGGATCTCTCTTCGGCATGCCGCTGCGCTGACTTCTCGCTTTTTCCCGATGATAGGAGCGGAACAGCCTGGGAGGTGCGTGGGCAGAGGCGGCGGCTTTCTGACGGCCAGTGGGGCGAAGCACGAACTGACAATTTGGCTGCAGCTGTCAAGGCGATTACGGCCGCGCAACTCGCGATGGCGAGCCAGAATGTATACAGCGTGACATTGGACGAGGCGATAGAGGCGATGCGGTTGACCGCTGCTGATATGAGCGTCAAGTACAAGGAGACTAGCCTTTCGGTGGGTGCATATGTCCGCACTGACGGAGACAAATGCTGATCGTCACGCTTGCTTCTCCCGTGCAGGGCCTTGCGGTCAGTTTTCGACGTATTTGCTATGAGTGTGTGCTGAACAATTTTGTCCAGCGAACCGTCAAGATTCCCCTCACCGTTCCGGCCTGCTAACGTGGCGCTCCGCGATTCTCTGCCAAAGACTGCCATAGATCTAGAGCGACTGAAGTAGACTTCGACTCCCCTTCCTACCGGACATTTTTGCCTACGGACGATGAAGTTCTGCTTGATGTAGTCCCGCTTGGTTTCAAGTATTATCAAAGACCTATTATACCATTGATGCTGGTTAATCTTGGCCGGATCTTGGCTACCAGAGTTCGACTCTCTTTGCCGGCGGCGTTGTGGAACCTTCCGTATATGGCATGCGAAGCGCCGGAGCTGCTGACTAAGCCAGGCACGTCTTCTACCGTGTAGNGCCGGAGCTGCTGACTAAGCCAGGCACGTCTTCTACCGTGTAGGTACGGTCGGCTGCAGCTGCTGTTCCCAACTCTGACCCCGACGTTGACCTCGACCCCGCGCTCGTCGTGCCTCCTGCTACGTTCTCCCCGATGGCGGGGCTTATCTCTCCGAAGCCCGTCTCGTACATGCAGCACACCCTCCAGCAGTACAACTCGTATCAGCGCGGCGTTCAGGGCTACCCCGACCTCCAGGCGAACACCCTCCCGCCGCTCTCACACCCCACTCCGCATCAGGGTGTCTTCCTTCCCGGCAGCACCCCAAACCCTACCCTTAGCGTCAACGAGGAGAGCAAGATCTATGCCCTGGTGATAGATCTCCTGAACGCAGAGGCTCGCGAGAGTGCGCTGCTCGAGCTCAGCAAGAAGAGGGAGCAGTATGATGACCTCGCGTTAGTTCTTTGGCATTCTTTTGGTACGTACCTACCTATACCTTACCTCTGACGTGTCTGCTGATGTATATCCTTTGGTTTCCAGGCATCATGCCTGCCCTCCTTCAAGAAATTGTCTCTGTTTATCCGCTATTATCCCCACCTAATCTTACGGCCCATGTATCCAATCGCGTCTGCAACGCTCTCGCTCTTCTGCAGTGTGTAGCTTCACACCCAGAGACTCGTCAGCTCTTCCTGAACGGTACGTGCGCTTGGATCAAGAATAGCTGCTTTGGGCGTCATGATGATCCTCCTCTCCTGAACGCTCGCTGACTTCGGCTTCGCAGCTCATATCCCCCTTTTCTTATACCCATTCCTGAACACGACCTCAAAAACGCGTCCCTTTGAATACCTGCGCCTCACTTCCCTCGGAGTTATCGGAGCCCTGGTCAAGGTACGTCGACTGCATTCAGCCCGTCTCCGACTGGTATTCATGTCTCCTCAGCAAAATGACAACACCCCCGTTATACACTTCCTCCTTTCCACGGAGATCATTCCCCTGTGCTTGCGTATTATGGAAACTGGGTCGGAACTCTCGAAGACTGTCGCTATCTTCATCGTCCAGAAGATCCTCCTCGATGAGACCGGCTTGACGTACATCTGCCACACCTATGAGCGGTTTTACGCCGTCGGCACTGTCCTTAGCAACATGGTCAATCAGCTGGTGGAGACTCAGGCGGTTCGGTTGCTCAAGCACGTCGTACGGTGCTACCTCCGCTTGAGCGACAACCTGAGGTATGTCCGGCTCCAGCTCTTGTGCAGGCTTCAATTGACTGTACACGCTCAGGGCACGCGAGGCACTGCGGGCTTGCTTACCGGAGCCACTTCGTGATAACACTTTCAATGCATTGCTCAAGGTATGTCTTCGTAGCCTGTACTTCCGCTATCTGCTCACCATCTCTTCCTAGGGCGATATGGTGACGAAGAGATGTCTGACCACCTTGCTCAACAACCTCAACGAGCAGTGACGCGTACACGAACCATATCCACGGACATAATTTACCCAGGTTGCTTGTATTTTCTTTTGTTTTACTAGTACGCTCCTGGGTGCTGGTTCTAGTCCGCCACTCGTCGCTCGTGTGGCCAGTCGTCGCGTTTTGCACGACGCACGGGCAACGGGCGAAGAAAGGGGACTACTTATCTCTCACACTACGACATGTACTTCCTAATCCACAGCTTCGGATTTCGTCGATAGAACGTTGCACGCTCTATCCTTTGTCTGGCATATGATCGCACTTACATCGAATGTCCCCCGCATTGTACAATATAGTACACGTTTTTACCTACGAGGCTAATCTGCATAGTGGTGGCGTTGCTGACTCAATTGCGAGGCCTTCCGACTCGGAGGTGCAGTACGGCTCCGGAACAGCCTGTCGAGGCGGTTGACAAATCATGCAAGTCCGGATCTCAGTTACTGCGCAGGTGATTCCTCTCCCGAATACCTCATCATGGGGACTGATCATGTCTTCAGCTTTATGCAGTTCTGCAGAAGCTCGAGGAGCGGAGACAGCTAATCTTCGAATAGGCTTAAGAAGTAAGTCCACACTGGCATACAACGAAGTAATTGAGACGACGACCTCTCTTTCAGATTGAGGCCCTTAAGAATACGGCTAACACTGTTCAAGAAGCCGAGGCTAGTCCGTCAGGACCACAAGCCTTCGCAACGGATGACTGCGGCCGGCGTACCCGTGCAGACAGCCCGCTTACTCGTGCTTGAAGTTGCTAAGCATGGGACGCGCCTTCCGCCCCGCTTAGCAAAGGAACACACGCGCGACTGGAGCAAGTTCCCGTTGAATTGCTGGAAGGAGAGGATTTCTGTGTGAGTTCTCGACTATATCCCTGCGTGCAGTCCTTGGAGGCAGCATTCTCGTTTGTCAAGCCCCTGTTGTGGCCCGCGGACATCCACTGACATCCACCTATGTCGACTTAGGAATCAAGACTGGCCAATCGTGTGTGGCCTTGTCAGAGCATCACAAATGATGTGTTCCTTAAAATCAGTCAGTCAACTATCACAGGGAACTCATCATAGGGAACATCCGTGCGGAGCTCAAAGCGGATGACATCAGACAGTTGCGTCTGTACTCACAACTTCGCCGGCATCTGAAGTCGGCGTTCTGTGGCGGCGAATACGAGGGAGGCAATGCTGGAGATTGCACGAAGGAGGCTGCATATGCCATGTCCAAGGTCTGTCAAAATCCTTTACTCGCAAGCTATATCAAATCCTCCTCCCGAAGAGCCGTGGATATCGTCACGACCGTCCCGCTCACATCGCGATGATTCCTGCTCTAGCGCGAGGTCTGCGGGGCGAAGCGGCATGGGATATCGAGCACGAAGGATGAACCGACAGGGTCAGACTGCAGCAACCAGATATCCGAACGGGCTCGGAAGATTTTAAGGCACGCACCGACGAACCTTTCGAACTGAAGAACGAAGCCTCGAGATCCCTCAGCACAAACGATGGCAGGTACGTCGGTCAAATCTGATGCGGGCGGAGAGCCTACCGCGAAGCTTACCACAGAAGTTGATAGGAAACGGGGTTGGCCTCCTGACCGACGAAAACGGAGCCTGCAGGCTGTCGCAGTGCTGGCCGTCGACTCGACACTGATAACTTGAATGGATACTCAGCCACCCTGCCAGTGGTACCAATGCGAAGTCACGACTTATGCCACCACCATCTCCGGCCTATAGAACGGGCAAGAAGTCAGTCGCATAGCAAGAGACTACAGGATGCAGCACTATAGAATGGGTAAGGACTAGGTACAAGCCAAGTAAGTAACGTAGTGTCGGGACAGCGGGAGACTGAGGTGCAGCGACGCGACGCGACGGCGCGAGGCTCCGCCTCGTGTATACCAACCTCCTCTTCAACACGGCCGACAAATTGTCCAGTGTCTTTGAACCTCGTCAGTACTCGCTCTCGCCCGGGGAGCTCAAGCTCGACGCGACGCGACGCGTTACAGACGCGTACAGTCACGGCCATGTCACGCGTCTGGATAAGATTAGATAGCGCGATGTCTGGGCTATGGAACGAGACGGTGGCCATGGTGCAATCGATCCACTTCCGATCCATCGTCTCTCCTCCTCCTCTTTCCTCGCCCAGTACACATCCTTTCCGTCTTCCATAACATCTCTATCACCATGGCTCGCAAATTCTTCGTTGGTGGCAACTTCAAAATGAACCCGATCTCCCGTGAGGAGAAGCGGACACTGCTCAAGGTGCTCAACAGCGCGGACGTCGACCCGAATGTCGGTTCGTACCGTCTCATCCTCCCTTCAGTGCGAGATTTGACTGCAGAACACAGAGGTTGTGATCGCGCCCCCCGCGCTCTACCTCATCCCCGTTAAGGAGCTCCTTCGAGGCGACTTCAAGGTCGCAGCGCAGAACTGCTACGTCAAGACCTCCGGCGCATACACTGGCGAGATCAGGTATGTCCGTCACCCGTGTCCATCGTGCACATCTTCTAACGCTGACCCGTTTGTTAGCCCCGCTCAGCTCGCGGATGCGGGTATCCCTTATGTGGTTCTCGGTGAGTCTCCCGCGTCCGCCTTGCTTCCTGCATGTGTTGACATGGGCCTGCAGGTCACTCGGAGCGCCGCACACTCTTCCATGAGACCTCGAAACTTGTCGCGGACAAGACGCGCGCTGCGATCGACGCTGGACTCTCCGTGATCCTTTGCGTCGGCGAGACCCTCGAGGAGCGTGAGGCGAACAGGACGAAGGAGGTAGTCGAGGAGCAGCTCAAGCCTGTCGTTGAGGTCCTCAAGGAGGCTGACTGGAGGTACGCTTTTCCTACTATGGTCTTTCCCAGCCGGTGGTGTTAGGGCGGACAGCGGCGAGATGCGGTATGCTGACCCATGGATACTTGTCATTTCCTACAGCAAGGTCGTGATTGCATACGAGCCCGTATGGGCGATTGGAACCGGCAAGGTCGCCACCTCCGCGCAGGCCCAGGAGACGCACGCCGACATCCGCGCGTTCCTCTCTAAGGCCGTTTCGCCCGCTGTCGCGGAGAGCACGCGTATCATCTACGGCGGCAGTGTGAACGCTAAGAACTGCAAGGAGCTGGGTAAGGCTGCTATGTTCATTCCAGTTGTGTGGCTGATGTGCTGACCCGGATCTAGGCGGACAGAAGGACGTCGACGGTTTCCTCGTGGGTGGCGCGTCGCTCAAACCGGAGTTCGTTGACATCATCAACGCAACGAGGGCCTGAAGCGTCGTCCTGGACTCACATTAAGATATATCTGAGGCTTGTACGGGATGTACGAGACGAAGCAGACAATACAATGTACTTGGTATCCCTAGGCCCAACATATCCGTTGGTCTCTGATGCGGGGGTACGCTCGGGTACTGTCAAGCTGGCGAAAGCAAATCGCGGGTGACGATGAACACTTGAGTCTTGCATGAGGAAACGTTGCTTCCAGAAGCACGTTGTAAAGTAAATGAGCTGCAAATGCACGAGGCAAGGTGGTACGTGTGGATTCAGTTGCACATTGCGCAAAGTCGCGACATCCGCGAGCGTCGTCAATTTGAGCGTGGCGAATTCGATGCGCAACCCGGTATGTTTGCGCTCCTCGTGACGGGCAGTGTCCATCGCTGGACACGACGAAGGATCCAGTCATGCACTAGTCCCCGGCCGACTGTATTAGTGGTCCCCATGCCTGAGGTCGGGCTGAAGCCGCTCTCCGCAAACACTGGCGGTGGGTACTTCCTCTGTCTCCGGCCGGCCGCCCGCTGCCGCTCTCCTGTTCACGCAACAGTGTACGAGCAAAAAAGGTGGAGACATGTACTGCCTTATCCTCAGCATCTCGACAATGTCGCAGCTTACATCGAACGTCCCTCGCATTATATGATATAGTACAACTTTCTACTTACGACGCTAATCTGCAAAGTGATTGTGTGATGTTGAATCCTCGACCTGGATTGTGAGCTCCTCCAACCCAGGGATACGACTGCGAAGCAGCTTGTCAACGCGCTCAATCACCCGATCTACTCGCGCTGTAGTCATTCTGCTGCTCGAGTGAGGTCCGCCAGGGTCTAGGGACGATGCGGACGGCGAAATCTGGACGTGAATCGTGCCGATGACGCTCGAGGAGTCTTTCGGCCAAAACCTTGGAGATGAGTAGGATTCGAGCCCTTCGATCGGCGCGAGCTGTGCAGGGAGATTAGTGCTTGATGATATGCGACCCAGCTTTGAAATGATGCCTTACATCGCTTAGCGCGCCCCGGATCGACTTTTCCTTGGAGTCAAGGTCTAGTGCAAGGACCTTGCCGGTGTCGATGACCAGAGGTATAACACTTGCAGCAATCAGGATGGCGATGAACAGTGAGGCAATGGGGTCGAAGCCTGTCCAACCGTACAGCTGAATGAGGAGCGTTGAGACAATGACCCCAACGGAGCCGAGAGTGTCCTGTTGCATGCATGAGCCAAAGCGTAAAGTCAGCAGCGCACTTGGAGACGTACTGCCATTACGTGGAGGAAGACTCCTCTCATGTTGTCACTGTGCCCTTCGTGGTGGTCGTGTACATGATTGTGGTTGTGGAGATTTGGCGCATGCCCGGACGAGTGGTGCGTCTCGAAGTGATCGTCATGGCCAAACTTATAGTTCGGCGTGATGGGGGAGATGGGCAACGAGTTCTCCGCTTGCAGGCGCGCGTGAGCAGGATGGACGGGAAGGTGGGATGGCGCATCGACTTTGATTTCGAGGGACTGGTGGCGGGAGTGTAGACCGGGACGGGTAGGTGCAGATGATGTGTGGGTATGACTGTGGGTATCCTTGGGGTGATCTAGTGTGTGGGAGTGAGAATGGAGGGGTTCATGCGCGCTATGAGAATGAGAGTGAGGGTCGGAAGGGGGGTGTGAGATGGAGTGGGAGTGAGAGTGGCCTCGGGTACTCGGGGGCAGCGAGACGGGGCTGGAATGAGTATGAGAATGCGCATGGCCTTCATCGCGGTCACCGTTGGTGGATTGTGAGTGCGAGTGATCATGGCTGTGGGAGTGACCGTGACCGTGGTCGTGGTCGTGGTCGTGGTCATGGCTGTGACTGTGACTATGGCCTTCGACAGGGGACTTGGGGGCGGGAGGGGCAGAGGGTGCATGACTGTGGTCATGTCCTCCGTGTCCATGTGAGTGAGAGTGAGAATGGCCGCCCTGGACGTGTCGTTTAGAGATGCATATACGCATGGTAGATGAGGCACTCACATGGTGGTGTCCGCCCATTGCGAACATGCCGAACAAATTGACTCCCAAACCCAAGCTACTGACGAGAAGTAGTTGACTTGTGTTCATCTCTGGTGGATCCAGTCTGCGGGAGACAAGTCAGACAGCAAGATACGAGCTCGAATAAACGCTCGAACGCACAGCCGTTGGATGGCCTCGAAGATGATAAATACTGATATAAGGATGAGGAATATCCCATTCGCGAAGCCGGAAAGCGTCTCAATTCGGCCGTACCTGTATGCACACATGAGCCAAAAGTGTGGATGTGCTCCTCGAAGACGATACGCACCCATACGTGAAGCGCTCATTTGGAGGCCATCGTGCCATCACAGAAGCAATGAGACCTACAGCAATGGCCATGCAGTCGAAGGCCATATGTATGGCTGGGGATTGCTCAGTCGCGAGGGCAAGAAAGAATCGTTTATCGACGTACCGTCAGAGATTAACCCTAAACTATTTGTCCAGACACCGTATAGCATCTGAACCATCATATAGGCCATGTTTAACATAAGGAAGTAGAATATTTTGCGAGATTCGGGATTTGAGAGGATGTCCTTGAGGTACGCCCGCGCCAGACGGCTGGTAGTCGCGTAATAGGAGGTGGCACCATGAGAAGGCTGGGTCGCGGTCGGGTACATCCCTGCGTCACTGTCAGAAGACTATTGTCCACACAGACATCGCATGCAACTCACCATAAAGCAACATAGCGGGGACGACGAAGTCTGCGAATCGCGGCAAGTGGCCGAATCCCAGGAACCCGAAAAGAACGGCGGCGACATAAGTCGTGACGTACGAGGAGGTGATATACCGAGGAGAAGTAACCGCGATGCTGGTGCTAACAGAGGACCGAGGCACTAGGTAGAGCACTACGTATGCCAAGTATGGCAAAACCGCGAGTGCAGTCAGACTTGGAATCGGGTGGCTATGGTCAGATAGCTTAAATGAGAGTTAATCATCGTCCGGAGTGGTTGGGTACATGGATGACGCACCAAAATATGTCTCAGCGTGTAGAGTGGCAGGCTGAACACACATGCCCCCAATATACTCAGGGCCTCGTACATGGTCGGGCCCAGGGAAGGTGATAGGACGCTGGCCGTATGCTCCAACGCCGTAGAACACACAGCTTCGACCACGAGCGCGCCATATGCAGGCAGGCAGTCCCGGAAATTGGACGGTTGGAAGCGGGCATCCCAAAGGAACGACAAGATCAAGGAGAGAAGGATGCATGACGCTCGCCTGACCTGCATGCACGTCAGGGTCTGCCGATCGCCATGGTCGATGCCATTACACATGCACTCACAGAGGTGAGTCCAGTCAATGACTTGAACCAGATGGGAGAGAAGTGGGTGAACAGGATGACACTATGTGTGCCGTAAGTCGGACGTGCACCTACTTGGAAGGTAGGAAACATACCGAGTGGAAGGGAGTCGGTAGAGTGCCGTCAACAATCCTGCGTGCCGCAGGAAGAGCAGCAATGACGACATGCCTACCACCGACCACTGTCGTGTCGCTCAGATCGCTGGACGCGGAACGCAATCGACGGACGCACCTCAGTAAACCGCTTCGTCTGCAACTGCCCCGACGTCACAAGCCACACCATCACTGCCAACGCTCCGCACGCAAGCACCCGGACGAGCACCCAGAACACCCCAACTTCAGCAAGGAGGTAGTCCTTCCCAGCATTGAGAGCAAGCACGAGCAGAACATCCGCGAGGAGGCGTCGAGAGAGCACAGAGCTGCATCGTAGAGGTCAGTACGTACATGCAGTCCGCGAACGGACGCGCAAGTACTTACGAGGAATTTGGCGAGCCCGAGGAATGGAGAGATATCTTCCCTCGCGTACGTGAGTCCACAGTATCCATGATCTCGCCGTTAGCGGGTTGGCCGAGTAAGAGAACCGCGTCCAATTCAGTCCAGGAAGGAATGTGCGTGCCAGGCCGTTACGCGGTCGCCCAAGCTGGCCAGCAAGTCGTATAGCAGAAGAGACTGTGACTGAGACCAGAAAGGATTGACGGAAAGCGGAGGGAGAACGGGGAGGAGGCGGAGGGCGTGCACTCGGACAGCGAGATTGCGGGGGAGTGATCGTGACGCGAACCAGCGCGAACCACGCCTACCGCCGGCGCTTCCCGCCATCAGAAGTTGTGTAGAACAAGCTCATCCGATTCGATTACTAGACCTACAGCAAGTTACAAGGTACATAAGGCTCCAAGACGAAGTACGATATGCGACCATACAGAACACAGAGCACCAACAAGAGGGACCGCATAGCAGCAACAGACCCGTAGTATACATAACATAACAAGCGATCATCACAATGCAGCAAGTAAAACTCCGAGCCGAGACATGTGTGAGATGAGGCTGCAGAATGAAACCTATTTGGGCGCCTACAGCTGTCAAGCCCGGGATTCTCGGAAGTGATCGAGAGCTTTCGCCTCCGTGCACCTCCGTTGCCCAATCCCGACTGTTTCATTCTTTTCTTCCTCCCTCCTCTGTCTCGCTTTCAAAAGCTCGTCTGCCGGACTGACATATCACCTTCGACCGTTCGACACCATGGGTCAGACAGCATCGCAGTCCGTCTCCTCTGCGCCCGCCGCGCCAGCACGCTGCCCAATCGACCACTCCGCCTCACACCCGTCTGCCTCCTCCTCTTCCGGGCCAGCCAAATGTCCAATAGAGCACGACAAGTCCTCCACTTCTGCCGCAGCAAAAGCCCCCGCACAATGTCCCATCGACCACGACGCTCTCAACCCTCTGAACCAGATGCCGACGCTCTCTCAAGCACCTGCCGCGCACCAAGCGGTCGCTCTCCCGACGGAGCGCGAGACGTCGACGATCCCGCGTGACGAGGGCGGCAAGTGGGAGTACCCGTCCCCGCAACAGTTCTACAACGCGCTCGTCCGCAAGGGGTGGGAGACCCCCGAGGAGCACGTCGAGACGATGGTTCATATTCACAACTTCCTCAACGAGCAGGCGTGGCAGGAGATCCTCAAGTGGGAGCGCAAGGAGAATCCGTGAGTTGTTTTGTTTGCATCCTATGTTGCAGTGGTGTTACAACAGAGACCTATGGCGCAGTGAAATTCAGCCCCAACTCGCACGCTTCAGGGGACGACCTGGCGAGCTCTCTCCCAAGGCGCGCTTCTGGCTGTTCGCTGGCTGGTTACTCCCTGCCCGCTTCAAGTATGTATTTATCCACAGATTGTCCCTGTACAGTCACAGCTGACAAAGAGCCCTAGCACCGAACCGCCTTTCGACCGACATGACTGGATAGTCCGTAGACGCGAAGGCGAAGAGGTTCGCTATGTAATCGACTACTACTCTGCGCCCCCGGAGCCCGACGGTTCGCCGGTCTTCTCTCTCGATGTCCGTCCGGCACTGGACAGCGTCGGCAGCATCAAGCAGAGGATAGCGGCCGCGACGGAGGAAGCCTGGGCATCGTTCCGCGAGAACAATGCCCGGAATCAGGGCGCGCACTAATGTGCATACTCGCACTTCTCGATTCCCGCCTCCTTAGGCTTGCCTGTGTTTACTCGGGATCACGTCACCCGTTTCACGATGACAATGACCGCATGCGCTCGAAGCTTGTGTGTTCTTCGCTCCACTAGATGTATCGATGGCTCCTTCATAATACATCACCGTAATAATGATACTCTACTTCGCTCTCGGTCACTTGTGCATGAGTGAGTGCCCATAGGCTGCGCCACCATTGGTGCCATCGCGGGCTTCTGCCGTGCAACTTCAGGTGAATGCCTGCCATGCGTTCCATTGGGTACTAAGTAGATTTTCGAATAGAGCAAGGTCGGTCGAAGCCAAGTCGAAGCACTCGGCTGCTCATGTACATCTGGGCTGCCAAAAGTACTATGTACTAATATCGAACTGCACTTCGCGCACGAGTCGATCGACTACCACACTGTGCAACAATTTTGCGCGCATGTACTAAGTACTCGTCCCTGGCTACCTAAGAACTACACTGCGCTGTGCATTGCAATGGTTGTGCGACATCAAGCATACATTCACTAATGTCAGATATCAATGTCAAGACTACGACGCCGCATGGAGTTTACATAAGTTCACTGGCCTACCCAGCCTTACGTAAAATGTGGTTAATAGCCTGCCAGCATCTTGCGGTGAGTTTCACCCTAGGTTTTGAGACTGTCCGTCAAGGCGACGGGCCAAGTACATGGAGTCTTCAGTTATTCAACTGATGTCCTGCGATCGTAAAAGCCGTGAATACATACCGTGTCCCGCAATACTGTATCGGCCGCATACCAGACTGAGCGACGCAAGCCCAGAATTTTCATCCACTCGGACCAGTCAGCCAGCACCGTCACTCGACTTAATTTTTTAGATGGAATTGCTGTCTGGACCATTTCGCTGTCGAAGTTACCGATTTGTGTGCAAGAGGTCGGGGGACTCATGGTGCGCGAACACACTACAAGCGGAGGAGCACCTTCTTGCCAAAGCCCTGCTCCATTCTAACAAAGGTCTCGCGCAAACGCTGGGTAGCGGCTTCGTCGCTCGTCTCGCTGGAGAGGTCCAGAATCTCGTGCTCGGGCTCCTTCAGCTGTTCACACACGGGAAGGACACATGTCAGCCAACTTCCAATCGAGAGGCATTGTACAAAACACGGACCTTCAGGTCTGTGATGGTGCGCATGAGCTCTTCACGCTCCTGTCGAGAATGCTCGTTGTACCAGCGATTCTGCCAGTAGCCATGGGCGGTGAGGTTCTTGAAGATGAACGTGGACGTGGGGAGAGAGAGCGGCTGCTTGGACATGGCGCCGTACGATACCAGGTGTGCGTTGTCTCCGAGGAGGCGCGTCATGGCGGTTGTGTCTTTACCGCTCACGCAGTTCAGCATGAGACAGATGGGCTAGCATACGGCTGTGAGCACATGAGACGAAGTGCTGGGTGACATAGATGCTAACCCGGTCAGAAGTCCATTGCTTGACGTGCTTGGCGAGGGACTTGTCTGCCAGCGCGTCATAGGTGAACACGTGCGTTGCGCCGAGCTCAGTGAGGGACGCGATGAGGTTGTCCAGGTCGGGTCTGTGTCGCTCAGTGAAGTGGGCTTGCCTACAGCGTCTGGACACACCTTTTGCGGACAAAATTAATGGTCTTGAGGCCCTTGCGAGCAGCGATCTGAATGACTGCTTGGCCAACAGCACTGTTTGCGCCTGTGGGGACATTGGGATTATCGCATTGATTCGCAGCGGGAGGTATATACACGCACCATTCTGTAGCACCCAGTCGCCCTCCTTGAGCTCGACGAAACTATGCAGCATATTATATGCAGTCGGAGGGTTGACCTTGGTTTCGAAGATCGTATCAGCACGTTGGTGTTGAAGAAGAGGACACCTCACAATTATAGTAGCAGCGTTGACATCGCTCAGGCCGCTCGAAGGTAGCTTGATGACATCCTGCGCTTGTATTACGCGGTGGGATGACCATGTGCCAAATTGCGGCTTCCCAACCACGACGCGGTCGCCCTTGCGGAGGCCCTGTACCGCCGTGCCGACGTCGACTACTTTCGCCACACCTTCGTTGCCTCCGACGAAGACTTGCTTCCCGGAGAGCTCAAGCTGCGCAGGCTTCACGGGGTACACTCCTTGTACAAGGTTGATGTCAGATGGGTTGATGGGTGAGAGATGGAAGCGGATGGTCACTGAGTCCGAGGGAGGTGGGGGTAGGGGATCGTATGACTGAACCCGGAGGACATCTGCAGGGTTGCCGGTCTCCGTGTAGACAACTGCTCTATTGGCGAAGCAAGCGGGAGAAGTCGAGAACGCATTCGCGCGTATGAGCAGTCTGAGCCGCGTGCAAGGACGCGTCAATCGTGTTGCAGTCTGGCGTAACATGACGGTCGACGTCAGGGCTAAGCCTACGATGACGTCCACAAAGCCCTAACCACAGAAACTTGCCATATGTGGTAGTATCTGTCACGTGCATAACGAGCGCCTACCTCCAGAATCTTTGCCAGATGCTACGAGTGCAGTCGGCCACAGACGTTTACCCTTTCCTCCTCTCCGACCATCCCCGTCCAGCATGCTCCCTCGTCACCTTCGCCGTGCGGTAGTAACCCCCGCTGCACCCGCTCAAATCCGCGCGCTCCTGCTCAGCAGACAGCGTGCGGTACCTCTTGCATTCCACCCAGCCCTCGCCGGAACACCCTCCGCGTCATTCCATTCCTCCGCACGCCGCCAGAATAACGAACCTCCCAAGTCACCGTTCCAGACATTTGTGGAGGTACTCAGGGATGAGCTAAGGAAGAACAGGGAGTTGCAAGACAACGTCAAGCAGCTACAGGGAGATGTGGAGAAGCTCCAGGACTCGGAGGCTATGAAGCGTGCTAAGGAGGCGTATGAGCGGGCGAGGGTATGTCTGATTAATCGTCCATGAGAGAGAGATATGTCTGACTGCTATGTCATCTTGCAGTTGACGTCTAGCATCAAGGAGAACCCTCGACTGCGTGCCGCGGCCGAGGAGCTCCGCAAGGCTGGTATC
>WJSG01024005.1:0-11625 GCA_016618145.1 Sanghuangporus lonicericola | reverse complement strand
GGTCCTTTCGGCACGAACCAGATGAGGAAGGCGAAGAAGAACGGCGTGAGTCTTCCCCTCAAGAAGCCAAAGCGCGGAAAGCGCACGGGTCCGATCTCGCCGAAGCTCGTTCTTGACTCGGACGTCGACGACAGCGACGAGGTGCGCAGCGACGACGAGTAATGGTCGACGAGGCGTGGGGACGGGTCTTGAAGTCGGGGGTCGAGCTTGGTATCGTTGTAGGTAGTCGTGCTGTCGCGCAGATTGTGTGCAGCGATGTATGTATGCAGTCGGTCGTTGTGGTCGAGAGCAAGTCGCGCGGGACGTCGAGCGCGCCATGATGGCGGCGGCTTCCACATTTGGGAAGTGCGGGCGCTTCCGTGCCTGTGGCACTGCCAAGTATGTACGGACTTGGTTCGAACTTCGAGCTTCGAGTGCGCCCGCCGCTCGTTCCTCTCTCGGACTGCCCGACTTTCTCATATCATCGCCTGGAGAGCCTCGTACAATGTACGACGCGACGTGCAACGACTGAGCCGTGCAAGATGGTTCGGTCCACCGGTTGCGCTCTCAGGCTGGATCCGATCACCACACCCGTATGACGAAGCTGATTCTATGCTACGCTTCGTAAGTTGTGTGCTCATATTGATTGATACATGACACTGATTGAGAGCTGCTACGCGCAGACGATACCGCAATTTCCCTCGCACGACCGCCTGTTACCGGCGACCTGTGTCTTTCAAGTTCTGGACGGTCACGGTTTCGTCCTGGTCGCATCTCATGGTGAGTGCTTCGTGTATTCGAGCAGGCAGAGTGCGAGATGCAGAGGTGTTTAAACGTGTAAGCATGACCGGCCTGCTGGCAGACCGAGCACCCGGGCTTCTTCCGAGCGACACCCGCTTGGATCTGCGATGCGCGTTTCATAACTGCGTCGTGGCAGAGCAGACGCAGCTGGCCTCGCCGCCGCTTAGCGTTTACATAGCGCGCTGATGGTTACGCTCTGTAGTCTTGCGCCGGGAGGGTCCGCAGGCGGCCGCCTCCTGGTTTGTCACAAGGTTACCACGCTTCAACCGAGGGCCAGCGGGAGTGACCATCTTCCTCTCGTCCTTCACCACCACCCCACCCCTCCCTCTCCCAAACCCCGACTGGCCGTCGACGAGCACGCGACCCACCGACTTCCGCGCCCCTTCGAGGCTTGACGACGAACTCCCTCTGCGTTGCGCACATCCGACGGGTCGCCCGGTTCAGTCGAGCATCGGCCGTGCGACATCTTCAAGACTGACGACGATCTGCTCATGAAGCTCGACGGTAAGTGCTGGCCTCGTACATCCACTGGAGTCGACGCTCACCATCTTCTTTCATACCTCCCTTGTCCTGTTGTACTTGCTGGGATAGTACTCGAGACCGGCTTGCGTCCGCCGCGTCGCTCTGCCGCTTAGAGCATCGAGGACACACTTGAGGCACAAAGTCGAGGTGAGTCTCCCGTGTTCGAGCCGTTGGGGATTGCGACCTCACCGATGTTCTTCCTCAGGCTACCTCCATCGTCTCCCGATGCGACTCGCGAGGAGGGAGACATGTTGCTTCTGTCCTGCAACATGCCGTGTCTCAAGGACGCCGCCGACTCAATCTGAGGGTATGTCACTCACAGATAGTACGCAGATCGTATTCAGCTCACCTTGCTCTCGTTGTCAGATGCCGCCCGGAGTGCCGGACTACGGTGTCCGTGTGCGAAGCTCCCCTCCCGCCACCTCCGTACTTGGTACCAAGACGCGCGTTTCCGCGCACTGCGGGCGGCCGCTTGGTATACTCTTGGCCGTTAGCACCTCCCGGGCCAGGCAGACGGTACGTCCACTCACACATAGCACGCCGATCGTCTCAGCTGATGGTTTCCTTGCTGATAGATGCCGCGTATTTCGTCCTCACGCTGTCGCGGACTGCGCGGCGCGATTCCTTCCTTCGTGCGTGTCGTTTGCACGGTATGTGTTCCTGTGTCTTCTGCTGAGATGTCTTGACACTCACAACTCCTCAGTGCGTCCGGCCGGCGGCGGCTGGGGGTATCGGTCATGCGTCATTCCGCGCATCTTGGTACTCGCGTCCGCCTCGCCGTACCTCTGTGTGCGCGATCTTGGTACGTTCGTTCGAGGCTTCTGTGCGGAATCCAACTCATGCAATGACCAGGGCTGGCCCCGGCTGACTTCCGCACGGATGTCCGCTGTCTGGTCCAGGCACACAGCTTGGTACGTCCATTGGAGGCTTCTCCAAGTGGATTGAGCTCAAGGTCTCGTCGTAGTCTCGGACTGTGCGCTTCGGCGCGCGCAGGAGTGCGTCGCCGCAGCCAGTACTTGGTCCCGAAGTCCGAGGAGCACCGCTTGGAACAACACCCGTCATGGCTGCTTGGTACGTGGTGCGGCGATTCGTTCATGCTGGCTTGCGACTCACCGGACGGCTTATAGCTCCATGAGGGGCCCACTGGAACGACTCGATGAAGACGCGGGACGAGAATCAAGACTGTGCGGGTGACACGTCATCTCCGGGGCCGTTCTTTGCTGAGTTGACTCGATTGACAGCATCCTCGCGCTCTCCCACTGAGAGGAGACTGCAATAGCGTACAAGTGCTGCAGTCTGCGCGCTGTCTGTCTGCATCTCCGTCTGTACTTTGTATGGAGTAGATAGAACTCACCGCGGCGTATCCACGACCTGGAGTGTCCTGTGAGTGAAATGCATCGAGTAACCAGACTGGGCAAGACCTGCGGGCGATTCCGTACCTACCGCGTCCCCACCCCGTGGTTCTGTCTGCCCCCGCCTGTATACCTGCCCCCGCCTGTATAGAGGCAGGACCTATCCCCGGTCGTGATACTCGTGGGAACAAGATATATTGCCGCACAGTACATGGCCGTCCGCCCGCGACTCCCGCGCAGCACACGGGTCAGCGACGCTGGCATCTGCGACTGAACACGTCGCCCACCCCGTCAGCGAGCTTGGATGCGCAAAGGTTTGTCTCCTGCAGTCGAGTCCCCGAGTCCGACTGAGAGCGAGTCGGTGACATTGTGCCGCAAGACTGCCGCGGAAGCCACACCGGAGGGGAGGTCACGGCGTACGAGCGTGGCGGGCAGGGGGCGCCGCAGACCGGGCGACAGGTGTCAACAGTGGTTAGAAAGGCGCTGTGATGGAGAGAAAAGAAGCATTAGACAATGGGAGACCGAGACTGGCGCAGGCACCAGTGCTGGCAGACCGCACGAGGCTGCGTCAAAGCCAGCGATTCGCGGCGGACATTACGGAATTAGCTGAAGCGGGCACGGCCAGCGCAGCCCATGGATAGAAATTAGAATATCGAGGGCGGTAACGAGCGTTCTGAAGTCGGGCCGCTGGGCCTGAGCGACCGAGCTCGGGAGATCGCCGCGTGAGGGTGTACCTTGACAGCTTCGCGGGATAACGAGAGCTCCGCGAAGGGGGTCGGACGAACGTGGGCCGTTGGCAGTCTGGGGAGCTACCAGGTAGGGCCAGGTAGGTCTCCTCGACCGGCTGGGCGCTCCGATGGCACGTTTCGTGAGAGCACATAGTCTAAAGTTATTATAAGCATTGGGACTGGACCTGGTGATGCTTTCGAGCAAGGTGAATACCGTCTATGCACCGAGGAAACTAGCAGTGCGCTTGCTGGATTCGTGCTGGGAATTCACCACCTCGGGACGCTGGGCGAGCCTGGGCATGGCTCTCCTTGGCCGGACGATGAAGGGGTTTGAACGTGCGGACTTGAGGAAACGGCATCGGAGAAAATTCGAATCCCTTTAAACGCGGCCTATCGCCCGCGACTAATTCGGAGAGTCCCCTGTTAACGAGAGATCTAGGGTCATTCGCAGCGTCACGTTGGACGTCATTTGCGGGTAATTATGACGCAGCGCAGGAGTCGTCATCAGGCTGTAATGAGTACGCTTGAGAACTGGTGTGTGTTACCTGACATCCGAACTGAGCATGCCAGCAGAAGGTATCACAGGGAGAGTGAGCGTCGACGATTGAGCGGCGCATATGAGGCTTGCCCCGAGCAGGTCTGGGACGAATAGAGACGGTGGGAAGAGCTCACCCATAGCGAACTTGTGTCACAGTCCGGCGAAGGGAGGATGGTAGGGAGTGCGCAACGAGGAAAGGCAGTGGTGGGAGAGGAAAGTACTTTGTGGCTGAGAAGTCGAGCCCCGCCGNGGAGAGGAAAGTACTTTGTGGCTGAGAAGTCGAGCCCCGCCGGCCAACCCGTGACGACGTCGGAAGAAGCGACGTGTCAGTGGAGGCTATCGGTCGTCCACCGTCCAGAGGATGCAGTAAGTACTCAGGCCGGCAGGTCCAGCGTAGTAGATCCCCAGGCCGTATTGTAAGCATGCAGCGAGACGAGCTGGTGGAGGGTAGGCCTATATCTGGTCGCAGCGTCTTGGAGGGGGGGCGCGAGAAGTGCTGCGCGATGCTGCCGTCCGGGCGTCTGCATGGCCACCATATGTTCAGCTCAATCGCTTCATTGGCGACACTCCAAAGTCCAGGCCGCAGCTACAGCGCCTCATCAGGTTCTCAGACTCACTGAACTCTTCTGGGTACCACTCCATCCGTGGCTCCAATGTGGCTGTTTCTTGGATGTGTCTCCGGTGATACTCTTGCGTATCTCATGGACTCACTTGTTGTCCTCCCTTGGGATCGCGTGGCGGTGGGTTGCCTTTCAACGTCGAGAGTGATGTAGCGGGAGTCATCAACGAGGCTCCGCTGCGCCGGAGAGAACGGGGAGTTCTCTCATGACACGTACCCTGCACGTACCTGTCGCACTGTGTAGATCGCCTTCAAGTCATGCAACAGTGAAGTGATTAGAAATGATACGTACTTCGAAAGTGGATCAAAATAACGCTCAAACGTGCCCTGCACTACTGTCAGTCGCTACGCGTGGGCGGGGCTTGCTAGCTTGGCGTCCCAGAAACGTTCTGCGAGTCCATGGTCGAGACTCGTCTTCATGCGCGCTTCTTCATCTCGTGCCAGGGGGTGTGCAAGGTGCCGCGAGACGCTCTCGCTCTCTCTCGTGACCCCCTCCGAGGTGTCGTCGTGGTGTCTCGGGTGCCCCTCCACGAGATCGTCTGGTACTCGGGTTCCGATATCTTGTTGTGACGTCTCGTGGGCTCCTCCCGAGGAACCTGGAAAACCAATGGAAAACGCAGTGAGAGCTGGGTCAGCAGATCACTCCATGAATGTACCAACGCGGGGCAGAGGCTTTAGCACTGCAGCGCTTCGATGTTTCGTGACTTGAGCTGGGGGAGGTTGAGTTGGGCCGTAGATATTGAGAGGCCCTTGTGACGCGTGAAGAGCTTCGGAAGAGGGCGAGGGAGAGCGAGGGGCTGGAGCATCAGTGATCAGATCGCTGACGTTCGGCGCCTGGATTGCCTAAAGCAGCGAGGTCCTTGATCCGGCAATAATAAACCGAATCGCCCTGAGCCGGCACTTGGCTTGCCAGGGACCACGATCTATGCTGTCCTTTTGTCGGAAACCAGACTCATCGCGCTTGCTTCTTCTGTATCTGGTAGCTGTGACTTGAGAGACAGCTAAGGAAGGTATCAACGACAAGACGGACGGTGAGTGAGATGGCGTGACCGATTCCGGATGTGCAACTACGCCGGTCGATAGTGGAGCCGTGGGGTTGGAGTACTGCTGGGAGGCAGGTAAGCGGCAGCAGGTACACGTGCATATATTCCCTCACTGATGCACTGGATAGGGAGTCGTGTATTCGCTTGGTACTGGCGGCGCGATACAGTATGCGCTGTCTCTGGACTCTGGAGACTGTTCAGCTGTCTAGACGTCTAAGAGCTCATTTCCAGGTTCGCTTGGCACAAATACGTATGGCGGCCACATGCTTTACGGGTCGCAGTAAAGTACAGTAAGTAAACTGTGCTTGTTCCCGCCCAAGCTTCGCTCGAACTGACGTCACGCCAAGTTGGATATTGTACGTCTATAAATAGTCAAGTTGCTGCCGCATGTCGACCTCCTGGAAGCAAAGCAGGCACAGGGCCCAGCTGCAGCAAGAGCCCAGCGCCCTGCTGCTTGGAGCGGGAATATGTTCACGATTTGTGCATTCGTCAAGGGTGCGGACAGCCTCGGCTCATACTCGGCTCCGACGGTGGCGTCGTTGTGCACGCGAAGTAAGTTCTCTTGCACTTAGAGCTCCTCTCGCAGTTCTGATTCCGCGCGCAGAGTGTGCGTTGCGAGCGTTCCTGCGATGCTGGCGACATTCTCCTATCCCCGCGCACGCATGCCAAGCGCATGTCCGAGTTGTGCAAAGTGGGCCCGATTGACGTCACCTGCAGGGGAGGCGACTGACGCAAGAGGCGCGTGCAGCTCGTTCAGGCAGGCGCAGTGTCCGCCCTGGCCTCGTGTCTCGCTCTGCTCGGACGCGCACTTGTCGCACTGCCCGGACTCGCTCAGGCCGCCATGCGCAGTGCCCGCTCCATTGCACTCGCCCTCTGCTCCTCTCACTGGTGCGCGGTCTCTGCTTGTATACCCTCCCACGCCCTCGCGCCCGCATACATGGAGTCCCTCCTCTGCCCTCTCTCCGTCTCTCCTGCAGCACCCCGCCCGTCCGCCCATCCGTGTCTCGCACGATAGACTCACGCACATCCCTGCGTGCGCTCACACCACGTCGCGCCCTTGAGCACCCTCCTTCCGGTCCTCTCTCCGCGCCCCGACGCCTGCACGACCGCGCATCAGCTCCTGCCCGCGCATACAGGACGTTATCGACACGTACCTCGTCCGCACGACCGGCACGTACCGCTGCCTGGATCAAATACAGCGTCAGCGGCTACTCCGTGCGTGAAGAAGGGCAAAGGTGCGTACCTTCAAGTTCTGCGGTGCGTGCACTCCCGGGCCGTGCTGGTGCTGCATGGTCCTTGTCAGACTCGGCATCAACGCGACATGCATGGGTCAGGCGTACCTTCGGGGCTCCGCGGCGAGCGCAGTAGGCGAAGGCTGAAGCAGAAGGAGCACGAGGGGAATGGGCAGAAGGACCACGAAGGGGATGGGTGTAAACACTGGAGAGAGGGCATCGCGCAGCTCCCAGTCTTTATACCCTCCCGCCTCTCCTTCGCACGGCCGCCGCACTCTCCCACTCTCCGCGTGCCGTCCTTCGCCGCCGCTTGCCTGGCACGATGGCTGATCTCCGTCTGGCTGTCCAGCCGCTCGCACGGACGGCTGATGGGCTGGAATTTTCATACGTATCGCGTATGTACATACGTCTCCGCGGTCTGCCAATATATTCGCTCCGCCGTCCTGGACCATGCTCGAGTGTGCGTTTGCGCTCTTGAAAGTTTCGTCTCCAGCCGTGACTGTGAGGTCTCTGCTCTTGCTGCTTTCGGGCATGCATGCTTGGCTCGACTCCGAACGTACGGTCCGTGTGTCCGCGGTACGCTGCAAAAATCAGCTCGTTTCGCTTATCCACGACCCTAGCAAGGGTCCGTCCTTGACAGCGTCGGCAGCTGGAACTCCGAAAGCAAGCACCACGCCGCGTGCGATCATCTCGCAGAGTCGCAACCACCACGTAATATCCACGTCCGACGTCTTGCACGCGGAGGGGCCAGATGTACGTTCCGCCCTTCGTCTCTGAGCCCGTCCGTTGTTCGCCTCCACAACGAGCGGGGTGTCGACGTGCACCTCGTCCTCGTCCTTGTCCTCGGCAGCCCTCCGTACGGCGTGCCGCGTGAACCATCGAACACCCGCGCAGCCTCAGTTGCAACTTGCAGCGCAACCATCAGCTGCTCATTTCGCATGCACGCGACCCTGGCACCCTGCGGAGTTCCCGCTGTCCGTACCGTGCACGACGGGTCCGGGTCCGCGTTCGGGCGGCGAACCGCATGGACCTTGGTTAAACTCGATTTGTGCATAGTGCCGATCTGACGCGAGACCTGCGGCCGCTTGTTCCAACTTCAGTCTTCCAGCGTTCTATGAGCATCGACCCTGAGCCCGGAGACTCGCTCGGGGTTGCCTTGTCGGTCGTGAACGCGTGAACGGTGATGCGGCTTCTCACCGCGTCGACGTCAAGTTCTGTTTGCGGTCGCGGCGGCGGCGAACCAGCGTCCGCCGTCCGCCGTGCGTGCAGTTGGTGATGCGCGTGTGCACTGTCCGTTCGCCGCGTCGCAGCCGCGCAGGGAAGTACTTAGAGCTGAGTCGAGGACGAGGATCAGCTCTTGCGTCGCACAGTCACTCGCTCCGCCAATACGTACCGAGGTCCGAGTTGTATGTTCCGACCGAGCGCGAATACTACAACGGCAGCGGCGGTGTCTTCTGTGACGATGCCGCATCGTACGCGTCGAAGATGCGCCAGACCTATAGGCTGTGCAGCGTACGAGTATTACTGTGTGCACGGCCTCGCCTCGCGAGTCGCGAGTGAAGCCGCGGAATCAGCCACGATAATCTGACCCTGACTCTGACACTCACGAGTCACCGAGCCACCGTTAGCCCCGTGCGGCCGCCGTCCTCGGTACCAAGCAGCAGGGCAGGTGCACCACGGGCCACCGTGCGCTGGGCCCGCCAATCCCAGGTGAGCTCGGAGCTCGGAGCGCGGCGGGGATGTCCATGACCAGTCTGAGTCGCAGTTTTCGTGCGCGGGTACCGTCCGACTCCCGGTGCGCGACATGCGTGCTTGCACGATGGTCGAGCACCCGGGCGTGCAGAAGTGCCAGTGCGTTGTGGGCTGCGTTGAGAGCAGGACTCGGCTCGGGCTTGAGGGTGGAACTGCATCTGGGGGATGGTGCCTATGGCTGAGAGGCGAGCGAGCACTCGGGCGTAGCTCGGTGCGTTCGAGCCTGAGCAGCACACACGCGGGATGGGATGAGCATGGCGAGAGGAGCCGTCCTGAGCGACGGGGAATGTCGTGGTGTCTTGGGAGTCTCGCAGCGGTGACTTCGAGATGCGTCTCGTATTGTGGCTGTAACTCGACTTTGACGAGAGACGCGACCTCGACGTGCAAAGTGCACAGACTGTCCCATGTCGGGTATTCGAATAGTCTATAGCATATTTGTATGTCGCGGCATCTCGCTGTCCGAAGCTGAATGCTTCGACTCAGGATGCTGAGGAAATGCTAAGTGTTATGTTACATAGATACTATGCGTGCGATCGATCGATCCGTGAGCAACGAGAACACTGCGAGCTGTGTGTATAGGCTAAAGTATAGCTGAGGGGTCCTGCTCGAATCTAAGTCTAAATACGTCTACTACCTCCTGGCGAGCAGTCCTCAAAGACTGCGGCGCCGTATGACGGCTGTAAACCGCTCGACAGCCCTGTGACGATGTCTCGAAACTTACCTCTTCGCGCGACAGCACGGCGTCCGGACGGTATTCGGGAGGAAGCTGGCAGGACACAGCGTAGCGGTGAGATGGTGAGGCTGGTGTGAACGTGTCCTGGAAGATGAGGCCCGGACACTTGGACATTGCTCTGTGCATTCGAGCCTGAGCACTGCGGATAAGCATCGTGTTACTACAATCTGTACGCGATCGAGCCGTGAGCGACGAGAGCACCGGTATAGGCTACAGTTTAGCTGAGAACATACGTCTGGGAAACGTCCACTACCTCCTGGTCAGCGGCGAGCATCCCTCCGAAGACTGCGGCGCGGTACGAAGGCTGTAAACAGCTCGCGAAGATTCTCGACAGCCCTGTGACGATGCCCTGAAGCTTACCTCTTCGCGCAACAGCACGGCGTCCTGACGGTATCCGGGAAGGACACGGCGCAGCGGTGAGATGGAGAGGTTGGCGTGGACGTCTCCAAGAAGAGGAGGCTGCCCATGAGCCCCGACACCTCGTCTGCGTCTCAGATGGCTTCCCGGAAGTCAGCGGTCAGCGCCGCTGCTCTGCGCCCTCTATCGCACCGAACAGACGGCACCCTCACGCTCTCCTATACCTCGCGCTGGAGTTTGAACATGTACAGCTGTATGTCTGCACCCCGACGCTGTCTCCGCCCGCGCGTTCTGAGTAAGGAGAGCGTGCATGTGGCCATATGCAGTCACCAACAGCTACGAGAGCTCGGCGATATCGTGCCCTGCCATCCCGGACATGCTGGTCTGGGCGCGCTACCTGAGAGCGACCCTGCGCCGCGGAGCGATGAGGGAGAGTATTGGCTGTTGATATACGAGTTAGCATCAAAGCTACTAACTCAACATCGCAGCGCGGGGCGCGCACCTAAACCAAGGAAGCGAATCAACCGATATGCGCTTGCATCATGTGAGTTCTCCGCTCCCATGTCCTCAGACCATTGAATGTATGTGCTAGGCTGTCCAAATACTCGATACGCACTCTATCCCAGGTCAAGTACCTCAGACCTGCAGCGCGTACACAGACGCGTCTCCCGACCGTGCCGCGGTGCTGGGACAGACCGGTTAGCTGCACGTGTTCAGAGACACGGACCAAGCCCGACAGACGGCAATTATACGTACAAGCGTCGCTACTGATTCGCATAAGCGGTCGTTGAGGGTCCCTGGGCATCGAGATCCTCTTCAGATGGCGGTACAGAGAAAGACTGCTTACCGAGATGTTACGATCCCGCAGCTTGGGTTCGCTATCCGAGCATGGGTGACGAGTGTGTATGACGAGATTGCGATCCGGCCGCCCTGCAAGAGTACGCGCATGCTGTACGGCGTACGTACTGTAGCCGGCGGGAGGTCGTGAATGATCCATGGTAACTACCTCCTGCGAAGGAGAGGAGAGGATTCTGGAGGACTGTACTACTTGCACCAGCCAGTCATCACGGCGGCGACGGCGGCGAATGCGGAGGAAGACCTATCACCTTGCAACTTGCAGCGGACGATATTGGCACTCGGCTCACGCAGATGCGCGACGGTCGGCCGAATTCCAGCGCGACCCTGCACATTCCGAGTACGCGAGAGCCAGAGAGACGTGACGCGATGTGGTAAGCTCACCTTGATCGAGGGCGTATCGGAGTATCAGCTGCAATGACAGCGGTCCTTCGATGTTCTGCCCGAGGATGAAACAGCGACTACAGACGTTATGGCATACCACTCACAATTTGAAGGTGTGTTCCCGCTGGGGTTCCTGCGCAGGTAGCAGCGCCATGGCGGGGGAGAGGAAGCTCACCGTTGCGAATTCTGCGACGGCGGTAGAACCGCGCACTCTGAGTATGAACACTCAGGGACGGGTCGGATGGCCATGAGCCATCAATCTCCATGCGCGAATCGTCGCACACGGCAGTTCTTCTACGCGACTGCACAAATTGTGAGTCTCTGGACGAGTCACACACATCGTGCCCTTGAGCTCCCACCGTCCGTCCTCGCTCCGCCAACGTCCAACCTCTTCGCCGACGTACCTATCGTACATGCCCCCGGCTCGAACGCAACCGAGGACCAGAGACGAGTCAAAGCCGACGCACGAGGAGCGCCACTATGCGAACGCGCTGGCCGCGTTGAAGGCGGAGTTCAGAGAGTCTATCCAAGAGGATCTCAGTACGTACCTTCTTCATCTTGCAGTCGACGCTGCGCTGACTTACCTGTGCAGGAACTCGAACACGCAACGACAAGATCACGATGCGGTGGACGAAGAAGGGATATGCGTTCGGCGTCGTGTGCCGTGGACGTCACAAGCTCGTCGGGTGGCCTTGGTACGCGAACATCCCCTTCACCAACCTGAGCAGCA
>WJSG01024003.1:0-16097 GCA_016618145.1 Sanghuangporus lonicericola | reverse complement strand
CGGCGGCGTAGAGGTTGCAGCCAGAGCGGGGGCGCGACGAGACGGACCGACGGGGACGCGGAGGAGGAGGAGATGGAGGTGGAAGGAGAGAGAGGAGCAGAGGCGGCACAAGAGCCTGAACTGCCGATCCCATAGCCGCCCGCACCCCGCGGAAGCGCTTGGACGAGTGCGGCACATCCACAGATGGCAGGCTCCCGGCAACCCCCGTCTCCCGGGGGTGCCCGGGGGACGGACACGGACACCTCCCCGACCGCGTTGCGAGTGACCCTACTCATACGAGACTTCCAAACACATGAGGGCAGAGGTTGACGTGCACGCTCTCAAGAACTGCTTGTTCAAACTGAAGCCTCGATTTCAAGTCCGCACAAGCATCGCGGGCAACCGCCCGTGCAGGCCCCCAAGCACCTCTTCGAGGACTCTGCTGGCACGTCGTTTCCGACCACGGTGCTCCCCCATCCAACCACTAATTCTTCTTGATGGCCAATGTGACCCTCGCCGCCCAGGGCACGCCCAACCTGCTTCTCCTTCGCCGCCCGGATCGTGCTTTATTATCTTCGCCATATTGTCTTCGATGTCTGACAGCTGGTGCCTCCATATATCACTCGGCCATCCGCCTTCCTGCACTCCTCCTGCCAGATCCATCTTTCTTCCTGCTTTCTCGGTCATGCCTGCCTCTTCGCCGCGCTTTGGGTGGCCGTATGAACCATGATCTCTGGCCTCCCCGACGCGCTCCAACGCCCCAGAAGCCCGACCTTCTCGCGAGGAGTTGCACCTCTCAGCGGGGAGCTCGGTCGGGATGGCGACGCTGTGGAGCGCAAACTGGTGCCAGCCGTGCTGTTCTTTTTCCATGATCCATCTGAGTTTGCAGGCTCAGCACCCGCCCGCCCCATGGCTTCGTGTGATCATCAAGAGAACCAGTACTGTACTGCCTGTGTCCCCGCGGGCTGTGCCCACTTGTCCTCGACGGCGTCCACATCCAGCCCAACTCTTCGCACATCTTCGATTTCTCCCAGCTGCGCGTCCGGCGTGTCTACCCCCGGTCCCCTCTCTAGACTCCAAGTAGATCTGGCACGGGCACTTGTCGGACACCCAGCGCTAGCGTCTCGCCCGGTCGCCAGCAGCCCCTCCCGTCCGGCGATCCGACCTCTCGCGCTCGTCCCCGGACCCCGGGCGGACTCGGACCCTCCACAAGGTCCACAAGGCGTCGTCCACCTCGAGGCATGCAGCAAGCCATCTCGTCGTGCGTGCCCCCTCAGCTCAAGTTTCCCCGGGGGCTCCGTGCGCGAATCGGGCATAGCCTAAGCACCGCTCAGCACGGAGCCAGCACAGAACCCCTCCCCCATCCGGCAACATACACCTTCCAGCGTGCACGGTGTCCCCTGCTGTAGCCTGTCCATCAGCCCACCTCTGAGCTTATCGCGCCACCCCGCGCGCAGCCTGGCACCAGGATGTCGCGGCGTATGGCCTTCGACTTCCTTTACAGTTCGCCGTCAACTAATGGTTCGCCACCGCCCTTCCATCGCACTCTGTGCCAGTGCCAGAGGCTGAGTCTGATCACGAACGATTCGGCTTTCGAATTTCGAACACCGAGCTTCGAACTTCGCAGATGCGTTTTTAATATGCGCTACGCATCTCTCCGCCACCTGTCGAGATGATCATTTGACACTTATATAGGCCTTCGCTACTTAGGCCCTCGCTCTCGCTGGCGACCATCCGCGCCCGAGAAGTTCGATTTGAGAGGTATGCACGCACGCACGCACGCCCACGTGTCATGATTATTTCCGCGAACGCGTGCTCACGCTCAGGAAGACGGTTCAAACTTAACTTCAACATTCACCACGAGTCAAACGTCCACCACGCGGACCACATGTGGTTCATACTCAAGGTTGCAACTTGCATGCGACCGGGGCTCACCTCCTCCCGTGGCCGACCGCTGTCGCCGAATACTGATACATATTTGGGTCGGCGACAACGGCTGGTCCTGGACTCCTAGTTCTAGTTGGGAAGCTATTCCTATCTACCGCCCTAGAGAAAATAGACTCGCTGCGCTTTTCGCTCCCCATATGCTCGCGCAACTCAATCTTGGGATACCCAAGATGTTTGTCTGTCGCCCGGACCTATCCCTCCTGGGGATGCTCAANGTTTGTCTGTCGCCCGGACCTATCCCTCCTGGGGATGCTCAAGGGTCCACGCACCCCGCGCCTTCCCCGAAGAAGCGAGTACTTACTTGCGATCTTCTCTCCCTTCTGCCGCTCTGCGTCGATAATTCACGGGCTGTCGGAAAAACTTGAACACCATATCGCCAAGTCAGGAGTGACGCGTTCTCTCACAACATATGCGCGCGTCCGGTCCCCTTATGAGATGATTTTCAGGCACCCCAAGCCCCATAGCGACACCCACCTCAGTTGCACCGTGCACCGTGCACACCAGCGCATCTCGTCCCCGTCCACCTTCGTCCACCGCCACCTGCCACCTGCCACCCACGAATCGGACGTGTCGTCAGCCAGCCCACTCCAGCGTCCGACCACTCTATCCGGAGTGCCGAGTCCCAGACCGCAGCTGCCAGCACTTGCCAAACCTGCCAACTCGGACTCGGACTCGGACGTGATCGTCGCTCGTGACAGGACCAAGTCTGTATGCACCCTGCACCTTGCACCTTGCACCGCTGTACGTACGTACGTACATGGCCTCCTCGGACGACCCTCCTGAACCAGATCCAGACAGACGCTGATCTCGACGACGACGACGATGACGGCGGCGTGCTTCTGCTTCTTCGATCCCGCTGCCGCCGCCACCATCAGCTCGTTAGGCTCGTTCTCGCTCTCGCTCTCGTACGCGTGGATTCTAGATATCGAGCCATGCTATTCTGATTCCACTTCTGATCCAAATTGCGATATTGAGCTCCCCACCCAGTGCCAGGCTGCCAGCGGCCCAGCAGAGCTTCTCGCATTCGCGCCGCACAACGTCCATCGAGTCCGTCCCCGACGTCGCCGAGACTCGAGTACCTGCCTCTCCTTCTGCTTGCCAGCGACTAGCGACTCCCTGCATCGTCCGCGCGCGACAAACCAGAAAGCCGAAAGCCGACCGACGCACGATGGATTGAGACCTACTACCCGTGGGGCTGGATGTGGGTGATTGAGTTGGATGGACGTCACTGACACGGAGCATGCATGTGGTCGTGGTCCTGGGCAGCGCACATCGCCGTGGGGAAGCGCGTCGTATGATATCCCCGTGGCGTGTGGCGTTTTTGCGTTTTGCTTTCTCCGGCACTGCACTGTACTGCACTGGCCACCAATACATACCGCAACCGTGACGGACATGGGATGGTGGCTGCTACACTGGCAGTAGCAGTAGCGCTGTTCGTCACCGTCCGTCTTGAGCTTGACTAGCTTGGCCTGCCGCTACTAAGTACTAGTGCTCGGGGTAACGAGGGCACACGTACCTCGGCACCGGCATCCACTCGCACAGGACTGAGGACACCCTCCGCCTACGGTCCAGACTCCAGAGCTGAGCTGCACGGCAGCGCGGGGGGCCAAGCCGCAAGACCTCGAGTCTCGAGCTGACACCCGTTCGTCTCCGTCTATGATTTTGAAGCGGACGTGTCGTCTGTACAGTAACTGTACCTGACTACATTCATGGATCCTCGCGCTGGAGTCGGGTAGATCATCTTTACCGGAAGATGCCGTGCGGTGTCTGGTAGCCCCGTGTTACATGTTCAAACGTATTGGTATCGATACATTGACTCACTGCAGGCAGGACCCGCCCTTCGCGGGGACGAGAAGTACTCGGATGTCCATTGATCAAGCGCAATCTGTTCCCGTTGATCAGGTTCAAGCCAGTGCGCTGCGTGCATACATTCATACTGTATCTTTTCTCTGGGTGTGGTCAGTGGTCGTGGCTCGTGGGCTCGCAGTCCCGGGAAGACGACGATGTCGCGACTTGAACCTGCAAACGTCCACGTCTGCATCAATTCATACGACATGTCCATTTGGCAAAGGCTGTCCAAGGAGGCGCAGCACCGTCGCGAGCAGCGAGCTTGCACGTCTATCGTCCAGACACTGTCACAACATAGCACGGCATGTCCTACACCATACGCTCGATTCCTAGCCAAGTGTATCCGTGGCCTGCTGTACCTGTATCTCACACCCAGATCTCAGTAGGAATGGTGCGCCTGGCGATCCCTCCACGCCTCGACTGCCGCGGCCGCGATCACAGGTCCCGAGGATGCGGGATGCAGGATGCACGACGCGGCTTGGTTGCTTCCGCGTCCCGGACGAGTCTCATCTGCACCCGAGGTGTCTCCCCAGGGCCGTGCCTGGCATGGCCATCGACGGACCGGGATATCCCCGTCGCGATCGCTATACACGTTATGGCCGGTGCATGTTCCCTGTCACTCAATGCATCTGCCCCCGCGATGCTGTGCGGCGTACGGCTGGTGCCTGTCGGATCGAGGCACACCGGACTCGCACAAACATTAAACTGTTCGCACGAAAATTAATCGCGGATGTCGGCGGATGCAGATGTGATCGTTGTTGATCAGAGATTGCGCGAGCGTAATATCCTGAAGGACCGGTCGGCAGTTCGAGACAAGTACGAGAGTGTGCGTGTGCGGTGAGCTACACCCAGTATGTTGCTCTACGCCGCGCCTCGGCAACCTCGCAGGATATTACGTGGCGGAACACCTCTACCATGAGTACTCAGCCCCCAGGGACTTGGGCGGGCTCATCGAAGCCAGCATGATCTCGGTGCCTTGATCTCGGGAAAAGATGTTAAGCCCCCCGGGACGAACCATTGAGAGCTGAGGTTTCAACGACGATGACCATCCTGCATGGCACTGGATGCGTCGCGGTCGACAACAAGAAGCCTGTAAATGAGTACGTACAGGTTCATCGACGCACACACTGTGCGATTATGTGACCCCATGCCTAGCTTTCTTTACCCAACATTTCCAGCCAGAGAGGAGACAACGATCCTTTCCAAACGGGTGTCTCGATTTCAGGCATGACCCCAAGCTTGACCTCTAGCTCGCGGTAAGCTTGGTCGATAACCCACTCTGCTACTGCCGCTACCAAGTCGTCCCGGAGTGCACGCAAAACGTGCGGAAGCACGCCGAAGGGAGGAGGCAACCACGGATGAACCACTCCGTGTGTATCCGGCAGAATGAAGTCTGATAGAATAACCATCAGCATCGCCCGTGGTTCTAGGACCGAGTGCCAGTACGAATACTCACGGCCTTCGCCCAAAAGCCGTTGCAATAGCCTCGTGCACGCCCAGCAACACTTCTCGGCGGTCCCGACAGGCAGCGCTCCGATATTCTCCTGGAACGCGACACATTCACACCCGTCAGCGCCCCGGAAAGGTATATTATGCACTCACGAAAGCAGCAGCGATGCCTTGCATGCCCTCCGGCGGTCCTGCACCGCGCAGATGCAGATGCACATCTAGCGCCACGCGCCCTGCCTCGGCGTGAACGCGGCAGCCCACCCCTCGGTGCAGACGCCAGCTTGCGGCGCAGAATTTCCCGAGCACTCTCTCGGAGCGTGCCCGGCCGATGGGCATCTATGGTATCGAAGAGGAATTGGTGGTCGCCTGGAGGCTGGGTCGGAGATGCACCGAGCATGACGACGGTAGCGGGTATAGTTTTGGAGATGAGGGAGGACGCGGATCCAACAGAGGTAGTCCACGGCGGCTAAGACCTGTTGTCAGGCTCACCAGATACTGGTATGCGTATTCCTCGTTATAGGTGCCGGAGGCCGCTACATGGAACGATGAGACTGGGCTATAGTAATCCTTGAGACCACTTCCGCTACTTACGAGATTCCTCAGCGACAATGCCTGCAAGAGCAAGTTGGAATGGCTGTTGTTGCTTGCTAAAACTGTTGATACGCATTTGTGTCCGCGTCGTCCTCTTCAGTGTTAACTTCGTCACCGCTATGCTTGCTCGCATGTGGATCCGCCGACGCACCTCCATTCGCTTCAGTATGGTGTCCGAGGCGGCCGCGTCGCCTTCGGACCCCGATTCGGTGGCCACTGCGCACGTAATCTCCGTCTTGAGCCTACTTTACACGACCAAGAATCCTCCGGCATCTCCACGTGGTCCTGTACGTGCGGCGGAGACAGGCTGCCGGACGACTTGGGGCGCTGGTATGTCGGAGGTGATGAGTGCTGCAAATCAAAGATGCACGAGGAGACAGGGTGTACATGGCTTGACATAGCGTGCGAGCGACGTCTGCGTGAAAAGCCACTTCTTTTTCTCATGCCAGAGCAGGAAATTAAAGACCCACAGAACCCCATAGACGAAGGGCAACTCGTCCGGCGTCATTTGAGAACCTAACAAGTCCTTGATGCGCTCGATGATGGAGGCAAGGCAGATACCGACGAATTGGGCAGCCCCGCCGCCGCCCAATTGCACCCGCTTCTCCTCGTCGACCACATCGAACCGTCTGATTGTGTCCACAACGAGCTCGTACTCGGGCGAGGACAAGTCGACATAGCCCGTGATGACCTAATTGGGCCTGGGCTGCCACGTTTACAGGAGGGCGATGAGGTCCGGGTCTCGCCAGCTGATGTGGATCATCTTGAAGCGAGCGGCGAGTTTGCGGCGGCACCGTGACATAGCCCATCGCTTCGCCTTTCTGAGTGTAAGCCGCGGTCTAAGCACCGGTCAAATTCGAGGCTTACATCGTGAATGTCGCATGCGCCCTCGTGGACGTACTTAAGCACTCGGAACAGGTCTCGAACATGTTGGGCAAAAACGCGAACCTTCGACCCAGTGGGAGGTGAGAAGGGGGGCGTCGAGGAGTTCATAATACGCACTGATCCGCTTCCAAGACGTCTGTTACGCTGATCGATTCTGCATCGCATTCCGAGTGAGGAAGCACAGGGAAGAGCTCGAATGGTGCAGCGGAGGACTCCTCCGACTCGCGGACTCCAGCGCGAGACGAGACCACGATCGCGACGGCGGCCCTGTGCGATGCGATGGCGCCCGTGACTGCCATGCCCGTCCCAGACTCGATGTTCGATACTGAGAGGTACAAGACAGGAGCTCGAGAGTTTGAAGCCCTTTGGGAGTCGGAACTCCAGCTCTGCCGCGCGCGCTCAGAAGAACTTGGCTCTCAAGGCTCGACCGTTCGTCCACCTGGAGAACCTGCTGATGTCATGAGCTGTATGTCGATGATGCATCTTGCGTGGGCTTGCTCATCCATCAGCACGATGTATGGACGTATCCTGCACGGAAGAGATAGGAGGCCAAGATGAAGGATCCCAAGAGACGAGTCAACCGTGACGCGAGGAAGCGCCGGTGTCGGTGCACAGCATTGACACCGCGTTAACCACGGTTTCTAATTGAGCACGCATAGAAGGGGTAGATCATATGAAGTCACCGTCCAAGGAGTACCCGTGTGACTATTGCGAGAGTCTACAGCGACATCTAGGTATGCTGGGTATTCGCGTAATGTCGGTATAATGGACCGTGCTCCACCGGTCGGTGAAGTGATGCTGCACAGAGCTTCGTAAAGTCGCAATGTCCTACGAGATGTGGTGGTAGCATGGTGGCAGACGTCCCTCCGCTACGAAGCCGCCTTCACTTGCCGTGGTCCCAAGGTAACGGCCCAGGGTATTTCGCCGTTGGCCCGCCTTCTGTTGGCCCCGGACACCAGTTCAGGAGGGGACCGAGCTCCGGAGCGGACGAGTAGTACGAGTGGTAGCGCATGAATGGATTGCGCGCGCGCCGCTTCGACAGCAGAAGACCGTGACAGCCGTACGTGTCCTGCGTATACGGCAGATATCCGTTTTGAAGCTGCGCAGCATTCGAGCCGGTCAATACGCTGACGAGTAAACTGAGTGACACGACCTACCTCGCCCTGCAGCGCGGCTTCCGTGTCGCCCTCCGCGTCGATGCCAACGTACTCGAACCGGTCCAGCGGCCAACGCAGCGCGGCGCGGTGCAGCTCGGTGAAACGTCTCCGCTTCATCTCGTATCCGACGACGGTGATGCGCGCAGGCCACCGACCGGTGTACTCATAGAAGCGGGCTATCGAGAATACGAGGTTCTGGTACGAGTCCAGCGCGTAGTTCTCCGTCGTCGCACGCAGGACATCTGACGAGGTCGTCGGCAGGAGGTTGGATATGTACGCAAGCCGCATGTAAGACTCGGCCTCGGTGGTCGTCGACGAGGGACGGGTCTGTCCGCTGGTTGGCAGCGTTACTGACCAGTGGAGCGGGATGGAAGACACTTCATCACTCACCCGCTGAATACCAAGAGCGAATGCTCGTCATCTCGCGCGAGCTCCGCGCTGCACAGATTGAGCACGCTTGATGGATGATTTAGAGACCAAGTGCAACGTACCCTGCCATAATATGTCTGAAGAATGCAGACACGCGTCCTCCTCCGCGCTGGTAAGGCTCAAGCACCCACTGTTCCTCGTCCAGCCGCGCCTCCAAGTTCGTGCCTTTCCAGATGGCATGGCCCGGCACTATGATCAGGTGGTCGATGTCTTCCAGAGCACGATCTCGTGCTAATGTCTCCCAGATCCCTCTAGGAGCAGCGTATGTTCCTTCATGGTCGTGTACATGCTCGTCGGAGCCGTTGAGGTACCACGCGAGGTTCAAGAGGAAAGAGAACGCTGCGAAGCTGACGAGAAGCAGGAACCCGAGATTTGTGATGCGTGCCCGAGTCAGAAGAACGTCGCGCGTACTTCGATAGTGTCGCGAGCCAGGTCTACGAGAATGTCGGGAGGAGGAGGAGAAGGAAATGGGGAGAGGTAGCATGGCTGCTGCATTCGCTAGCGCTGTTACTAGTTTCTTATGTCTTTGTTACTCGGTGTTTATCTCGTTTACAGAAATTTACTTACTAAGCTTACGAAGTGCTTACGCTTACCTAACTCGAACTTCTTCAATCTAACCACTCTCTATTTCATCTTCCTCACCCGAACCATGATCGCTAGCATCCCCGACCTGTCTCCCGACCTTCTAACGCTTATCTGTGCCCACTGCTTGCCGGGATCATTAATCAACTTCGCGGCAACATGTCGAATGCTGTCTGAACATGCATCGTCGCAAATATGGTCCACAATACCATCATTCGGCACTATCGCATACACGCTGTCACGAGAGTTATGGGTTCAGGAATTAGTGAAGGAATCGGACGGGATTGCTCACATTACATTGGTCAGTCTACGTGCCACTCGTTTGACTCTGAACGACATCGCCTGGCAAACACATAACTTGCCAAGCCGCGCACATATCCAAGTTCTTGGAATCTGCAAATCATATAGTAGTCATGTTCACAACATATCTCCATACTGATTTATTCGCACCCAGTCATTTGCTCGCCCGATCGACTTCTCGGACCTCGCTAGGTTCCGCAAGTACGCCCCATATGTCAAAGTTGTGAACGATCGTGGGCCCCACCACGCCCAATTTACCATCAGCCCGAGTGCATGGGCCAATCTCGAGGACGTCCTACCACCCAATTGTCTCCCCAACCTGCGTTCAATCCACAAATTCGAAATCTTGCCTGTCATGGTCGAACCCATGCATATCTTCCTATGCAACAGTCTACGCAATCTCAGTTATGAGATCGTCCCCCCTCGACTCATCCGCTGGGAAGACCCCGTCCCTGACCCTGCAAAGCGCTGGATAACGAGATTCTTCACGGGTATACCGAGCATTGCGCCCATGCGTTTAGTATCTTTCCAGTTCCTCGGCTCGAAACCCGGTCTTTTGCCACCTGCAACACTGGTCCATCTCGCCACGATATCCACGTTACAAACGCTCAGTATCACCCTGTTGAGCGACGATTACCCTGACGGCGTCTTCCTCTTCGACGTTTCGCCATTCGCATCTCTCCGAACCGTCAAGATCCAGACGAACTCGACACCCCTCTGCGCTGCATTTCTGCGGGAAGTTCGCTCATCGCTCATCGAGATGCTCGAAGTGGACTCCTCTGAACCTGTAACGCCGGACGACTTCCGCGCCCTGGCCACTGTTATCGCGGACTGCCCATCTGCCCACGGTTTAAAGCATCTCACCGTCGGATTTGGCCCTCATCCCAGCGAACGCCCGGACCAGGATCCGGTGCCCATTCCGCCAGGAGTCTTCGCCATCCTCCACCGTCTCCGCGACCTGGAAGAGGTCATTCTCAAGCGGGGGTGTTACGCTGCTCTTGATGACGCCGCGCTGGCTGCGATGGTAAAAGCCTGGATACGCATCCGCGTCGCAAAGCTCTGCTCCTCCGGGACTCTACACTTCGGTGTTTCCGATGCGCCTCGCGTGACGTTGTCGGGGCTCGCCGCCATTAAAGAACGGTGCCAGGCCATCGAGACCATCGAGATCCCCCTAGCAAACATCACCCATGCGGAGGTGGATCATTTACTCACGCTCAAGCCCCCACGGATATATGAGCCTGTCATCGACTACATGTGCGAGGGCTTAGGTCTCTTCAGGACAGCCTGTCCGCTGAAGAGTCTGGGCGTCGGCCCGTCAGTGCTCCTCAAGGAAGACATCACAGGCGTCGCTGCTGTGCTGTCGCAGTGGTTTCCCTGGCTACACAAAATACACTATCTGACGGAACTTTCTGGGCCGGAACTGGATATACTAGAGACATCCGACGGCGTACCGATCGATCCCCAGGTCGAAGAGCAACAGTGGATATGGAGCCAGGTTGCGTGGTCGACCGATGTGTACGCATCCATCCGCGAAGAAGAGCAGAAGTGGCGATACTGGGGCAATCTTGATGAGGCCGTGGCTTCCTGGGTGTTGATAGAACATTCGGATGCGACGGAGCAGGAGTAATCCATCGGTACGTGCCCAAGTATGATCCACATATCGTCATGAGCAGCGAGTGGCAATAGCTGACTCCATCGGATCCCAGAAGCATTCATGACCGAACGTTGCAGTGGTCTCCGGACATAGACTCGATGCGCAGCTAATAGCTTCCATCCAGCCACGCTGCTGCTGCCGCCGCCGTGCAGTGCCGTGCACAAGGTCGACTTTGTCTATGTACGTGCACCTCATGAACCTTCTCCGCCGCCAGGTCTCCGGGTCTAGAGGACCATGTCGACGAGCTCAGCAATCGCCTCGGCGCGAAGTAAGTCATCCCCTCGCTCACGGCGCTGAGCGAGAAGCGCATCCACGCGAAGGCGAACGAAGCTGATGTTATGAGGAGGGGAGCCGACAGGAGCGCAAGAGGCTATTGCTCGTGTAAGCGTACGCAGCGGCAGCGGACAATAAAACCTAGAACCCGAACATTAGCACCCCCTCCGCTAATCCTCGGAGCGCATACAACAACCAACAACTCTTGGTCTTCGACAGACATCGCACTGACGTCCCCCACAGCCCGAACGAACGGCAACTCGTCCGCCTCGCACACCGTGCTCTCGGCGTGCGGCTTCCCATCCTGCAAGAGCAGCCCTGCTCCAGCATACCACTCGCGCAACGGGCACGCCGGGTCGGCTGGCGGATGATGCATGATGGATCGTCGGTGCGAGGGCGGTTAGCGTGGGCTGGTTTCCTGCCTCGTTAGCGCGGATGGCGTCGACGACGGCGTTGTGGCAGGTCGAGGTGCATACTTGCCAAACGAGCTCTAGGACGTCACGACCATGGGGGACTCACGCGCACCGGCCTGCGCCCGACCGCGTCGAGGACTTCGAAGTACCTCCGCTTGTCGAGATTCGGTTCGTAGAGCGGGCATCGCAGCGGTCCACCATCGGGTGAAGAGGGACACGACGACCTTTTGGAAGTCGAAGAGATTCGAGTTCCAGAGCGCCGCGCGGTAGTTTTGCCCGTCGAACACGCCGTCGATGCTGACCCGGCCGAGAGGACCGCCCCGTAGCTCTGCAACTGTGTGTCATTTTCACCGATACGACAGGAAGCTGAAGTACTGTACTCACGAGGTCACGAAGCCCCCAGTACATGACCTTCTCGTGGCCCAGCGTCTCCGCGATCTTCACCATGCTTATCGTAGCGACGCGCTCCGCCGTCTCGTTCGACCTTTTGCTGAACCAGATGCGCGTCGAACGACTCCCCGACGACGCACGAGAAGAACGTGGCCGAGTCCCCTCAGGCTGGTCCGCCCGGGTACACTAGCACCGTTATGCAGTACCCCGGCGTGCCTCGACTCTCGAGATTCCGGGCAGGACTCGCACTGCGATCGCGTGGAGGGCTCGTTGGGGTCACTGAGGGAGAAGAAGCATGTACTAGTAGTCGAGGGGCAGTATGCTGTGTTGACTCGGATGTTGGACCGACAGACCTTCGCGGGAACAGAGCCTATTGTATGAGCTTTCGCGTGTTGCAAACGTCCACCGTACATGATCATAAGCCCTTTGGTAGCGGGCTGTGCGTGGCTGAGGCTAGATGCGAGCCTGACTTTGCGTGTCGTACTTAACCATCTGTCATGCGGAGGACCCTATCCCGCCAAATCTTTGCAATAACAAAGCTGTCGTGCATGCACAACCGTCAGATCACACTCGCAACGGGCTTGAGCAACGCAAGAGGATGGTTAAGACAACACGTACGACTATTACAATTACAACTGAAGCAAGCTAGCGAGTATACAAGCTACTGGCAATAGCTACGATACGAGAAGCACCGAGACTTGAGCGTGAGTACAAGTGGTATGGGGAGGAGATATCCGAGTCCAATTGTTCAATTCGTGACGATTCATCCAGTCGTTCAGTCGTTCGGTCGTTCGGTCGTGTTTGCATGAGCCTCATGGCGGCTCAGGCGCACAGGCGCACAGGCGCACAGTTGCCTGTGTCTGCGCCTTTCTTTAGTTGCCGCCGACGAGGGGCGCGCGCTCCTCGTCGAGCGAGATGCCGCGGCCGCCGTTGCGGATCTTGAGGCCGACGCCGATGGCGGCCTTGACGACCCACACGAGGGAGAGGATGGCGAAGGCGAGCGCGCTCCAGTGGATGAACGCGGGGTAGCGCTGGCGAGCGAAGATGGCCCAGAGCGACCAGGAGATGGCGATGCTCGCGGGGAGGTCGCCCTCGGACGAGGAGAACGCGTAGGTCGCAGCGGTGGCCTCGAGGAAGAAGCTGGGGGAGGCGGTGTGAGTTTGAGATAAAACGTCATACCCAAGATGATGACGTACAAAGCGAGGAAGGCAAAGACGTCAGTCCAGACGCCGGCGGGCTCGACAGCGGCGTTGTTGCCGAACGCCTCGAAGGCGGTGAGGACAACAAGTACGGTCGTCCAGCCGTGGTAGAGCGAGAAGGGGAGGTGGACGAAGAGCTCGTCGGCAGTGCTCTGGGGCTCGTGATACTTCTTGACGATGTAGTAGATGTGCTGCGCGCGCAGTGTGAGCGGCTATTGCCCGTATGGTATAGACTGGCAGTGTGGAGTACTCACAGTGACCGCAGAGCTGACGAAGAGCGAGAAGACGAAGGCTGCGGAGGTGCACAGTCAGGCACGGGGCGCGCTGGAGGTGTGGAGCGGAATACGCACCGACAATGTAGTAATGCCTGGCCCACACGTTCACGTAGACGGCGTTGAGGACGGCGAGGAGAGGAAGACGCCAGCCGATGCCGTCGATGATGACCTGTTTGCCGCCGTCGAAGAACTGGTAGATGACTGTTCCGAGGAGCAGGAGGTGAATGAGAGACCTGTCGAGGCCTGGTCAGGAGGGGCGTCGAGACGTAATGACGCGACTTCGTACCAGATGAGGAAAGCCCACGGGGCGGGAGTCACGTAGGTCTCTTTGCCGGTGTAGTAGACGTCGCTAGGGCCTGCGACGGTGTAGACATTGGAACCCAAAAAGAGCAGATACACGAGAACGTTGACGATCTACGACAGACGGTGAGCGAAAAAGCGACGTGTGTGAGCAACGTCGCGACGGACCTTGAGCAAGAGCCCATCGGACCAGCTGCTGTGGGACGGCATCGTTGCAGACGTCGGGGAGGTCGTCGGAGGCAAGAGGCAGGAGTGAGGGGAGTGGGGCGTGCGCGGCGAGGCTTTATAGAACGGGCGCAGCTTGGCGCAAGAGTGCAAGCAGGCGACGCAATGCATGCTCTGACGTCAGGTCCCAAGGCCCCGTGACCGGCGCGCGCACACGTGGGGCCTGGAACGCACGCGCAGTTTCCTTTTGCGGGCCGCGTTCCCAGCCGTCGCAGGCCGCGTGGCAGGAGTTGAGCTGGCCGGCGGGCGTTGGAGGGGGACGGGGATGTCTTCGTACGCGCCGCGCCATTCGCCGTCAGCGTTCTCCACGCCCGCCTCGACGACCCTCTTCCGCCGCCTGACGTGGGAGGGCACCGTCCCGCTCGAGATCCGCGTCGACCCCAATGAGCTCCCCGCCAACTCCGACCGCGGCCTCGAGTGCTACTACATCCAGGCCCCGCGCGTCAGCTACCTCCCCCTCCTCGTCCCAGAGATAAAACGCTTTCTCCAGGACGTCGTCTTCGATGAGACCGCCGCGCGCACCATGAAGGAGGAGGAGTGGTGGTTCGAGAGCGACGGCGGCGGTCTGCTCAAGTGGTGCGTCCGTCTTATGATTCCGCCACACCGGCATGCTCATCGTGTGCAGGCACTGGCCCATCGGGCTCATCTACGACAACCACGCCATCTCGCAGTCCGTGCGCCCGACCACTGCCGCCTCGTTCTTCGCCCCCCTCCGCATTGTCCTCCATCTCGCTTCCCCGCCCACGGAGAAGCTGCTCATGTCCCCCTCCGCCGAGGCGTGCAAACAGGCATTCATGGGCCAGCTCAAGGAGGCAGACTTCATCCGATGGGGCAACACCAAGCGCATGACCGGGCTCCGCAAGGCAGAGCAGGACGGCCTTTGGGAGGGAATCAAAGAACGTGAGTCTATCCGTGTTCGATCACCGTCCTGGGTTCGTAGCACTTGGCCCGCGCGTCGGATGGGACTCTTCCCTTGCTCTGGAGGACGTATTCGCAGACCCCGACCAGCTGCTAAATGCAGAATCCTATCCGTGTTCGATCTCCGTCTGGAATTCGATTCGTAAAACTTGGCTCCCGCATAGGTCAGGGACAGAACGCTTGCCCTATGCGGGGAAGAGTTCCCGACCAACTGCTGATCCGAGAGTCCGGCCGTGGTCGGTCATCTCTGTGCATCCGCGCCCGTACAGCTAGAAAGATACGTCCTGCAGAGACACAACTCTTGCCTGCTCGGGACTCTCCGATCAACTGCCAAATGAAGCGTCCCGTCCATGTTTGATCATCGTCCGGCATCCGTTGTACTTGTCCCTCCAATGCTGCAGTGGGTTCAGGCAGAAGGGCAGGTGCTCTACTCGGGAGGATGTATATATGCCCCCGACCAATCGCTGAAGTCCTATCCGTCCTGTTTGATCCCCGTCTTGCATTCGTAGGACTTGGCTCGCGCATGCGGCTATCCGTATAGCTGCAGTATAGCTGCGGACAGCTGGGAGTAGGGCACGAATAGGAGCAGGGACATCATTCGTGCCCTACTCGGGAGGACGCACTCAGTCCCCGAGCAGCGTGGATGAGCACGTCGTGTTCTTTGCACTTACTCCGCGGATCCTGCTACCCGGATAGGACAGGCCCAGATATCAGGCGCAGAGGCAGAACTCTTGTCCTTTTCGGGAGGACGTATCGACGCTCCCCGAGTCTGTCTGCCAACTTCCGACTCGAGCTCCTTGTCGAAGTTGTTACGCTCTTCGACCTCCAGACGGGGCCTTGCGCATACAGCGACTGCTTCGGAGAGAAGTTTTTGTCTTAGTCGGGTAATGATTAGGCGGGGAACACTCGCGCTCGCCGAGGCTATTTGCCACGTCCTGACTGGAGAATCGCGCAAGAAGCCGGCCAGTCTGCCTTCATTACCCTATGCGTTCCAGTGCCCAGCCGCGCGGCAGACGACCATCAGCTGCACCCGCACGCGACATCGCACCTCCGCGGTCATGGGTGCTATTACTCGTCATTATGGCTGCGACAACGACTTTCCCAGCTCCATCCCTTCGTTCTTTCTCGCGTACCTCACCCTCCACACATCTCTATCCTTCCTTCACTCCGTTCACGTACTCACCGACCCCACAGACAACTTCGACGAATACTGGCGCGTCGCCTCCAAGATCACGCCCACCACCACGCCCACGCGCTCCACCTCGCCCCCGCCCCCGCCGACG
>WJSG01024002.1:0-14085 GCA_016618145.1 Sanghuangporus lonicericola | reverse complement strand
CGGCGGCGTAGAGGTTGCAGCCAGAGCGGGGGCGCGACGAGACGGACCGACGGGGACGCGGAGGAGGAGGAGATGGAGGTGGAAGGAGAGAGAGGAGGAGAGGCGGCACAAGAGCCTGAACTGCCGATCCCCTAGCCGCCCGACCCCGCGGAAGCGCTTGGACGAGTGCGGCACATCCACAGATGGCAGGCTCCCGGCAACCCCCGTCTCCCGGGGGTGCCCGGGGGACGGACACAGACACCTCCCCGACCGCGTCGCGAGTGACCCTACTCATACGAGACTTCCAAACACATGAGGGCAGAGGCTGACGTACACGCTCTCAAGAACTGCTTGTTCAAACTGAAGCCTCGATTTCATGTCCGCACAAGCATCGCGGGCAACCGCCCGTGCAGGCCCCCAAGCACCTCCTCGAGGACGCTGCTGGCACGTCCTTTCCGACCACGGTGCTCCCCCATCCAACCACTAATTCTTCTTGATGGCCAATGTGACCCTCGCCGCCCAGGGCACGCCCAACCTGCTTCTCCTTCGCCGCCCGGATCGTGCTTTATTATCTTCGCCATATTGTCTTCGATGTCTGACAGCTGGTGCCTCCATATATCACTCGGCCATCCGCCTTCCTGCACTCCTCCTGCCAGATCCATCTTTCTTCCTGCTTTCTCGGTCCTGCCTGCCTCTTCGCCGCGCTTTGGGTGGCCGTATGAATCATGATCTCTGGCCTCCCCGACGCGCTCCAACGCCCCGGAAGCCCGACCTTCTCGCGAGGAGTTGCACCTCTCAGCGGGGAGCTCGGTCGGGATGGCGACGCTGTGGAGCGCAAACTGGTGCCAGCCGTGCTGTTCTTTTTCCATGATCCATCTGAGTTTGCAGGCTCAGCACCCGCCCGCCCCATGGCTTCGTGTGATCATCAAGAGAACCAGTACTGTACTGCCTGTGTCCCCGCGGGCTGTGCTTGTCCTCGACGGCGTCCACATCCAGCCCAACTCTTCGCACACATCTTCGATTCCTCCCAGCTGCGCGTCCGGCGTGTCTACCCCCGGTCCCCTCTCTTGACTCCAAGTAGATCTGGCACGGGCACTTGTCGAACATCCAGCGCTAGCGTCTCGCCCGGTCGCCAGCAGCCCCTCCCGTCGGGCGATCCGACCTCCCGTGCTCCTCCCCGGACCCCGGGCGGACTCGGACCCTCCACAAGGTCCACAAGGCGTCGTCCACCTCGAGGCATGCAGCGAGCCATCTCGTCGTGCGTGCCCCCTCAGCTCAAGTTTCCCCGGGGGCTCCGTGCGCGAATCGGGCATAGCCTAAGCACCGCTCAGCACGGACCCAGCACAGAACCCCTCCCCCATCCGGCAACATACACCTTCCAGCGTGCACGGTGGCCCCTGCTGTCCATCAGCCCACCTCTGAGCTTATCGCGCCACCCCGCGCGCAGCCTGTCGCGGCGTATGGCCTTCGACTTCGTTTTCAGTTCGCCGTCAACTAATGGTTCGCCACCGCCCTTCCATCGCACTCTGTGCCAGTGCCAGAGGCTCTGAGTCTGATTACGAACGATTCGACCTTCGAATATCGAACTCCGAGCTTCGAGCTTCGAACTTCGCAGATGCGTTTTTAATATGCACTACGCATCTCTCCGCCACCTGTCGAGATGATCATTTGACATTTACTTCGGCCTTAGGTCTCGCTGACGACCATCCGCGCCCGAGAACTTCGCTTTGAGAGGTACGCACGCCCACGTGTCATAACTATTTCCGCGGACGCGTGCTCACGCTCAAGGCGATGGTTCAAACTTCAACGTTAACGTTCAACACGAGTCAACGTCCACCACGCGGACCACATGTGGTTCATACTCAAGGTTGCAACTTGCATGCGACCGGGGCTCACCTCCTCCCGTGGCCGACCACTGTCGCCGAATACCGATACATATTTGGGTCGGCGACAGCGGCTGGTCCTGGACTCCTAGAGGCTAGTTGAGAAGCTATTGCTATCTACCGCCCTAGAGAAAAATAGCCTCGCTGCGCTTTTTCCTCTCCATATGCTCGCGCAACTCAATCTTGGGATACCCAAGAAGTTTGTCTGTCGCCCGGAACCATCCCTCTTGGGGAAGCTCACNGGGATACCCAAGAAGTTTGTCTGTCGCCCGGAACCATCCCTCTTGGGGAAGCTCACGGGTCCACGCACCCCGCGCCTTCCCCGAAGAAGCGAGTACTTACTTGCGATCTTCTCTCCCTTCTGCCGCTCTGCGTCGATAATTCACGGGCTGTCGGAAAACCTTGAACACCATATCGACAAGTCAGGAGTGACGTGTTCTCTCACAACATATGCGCGCGTTCGGCGTTCCCTTATGAGATGATTTTCAGGCACCCCAAGCCCGAGCCCCATAGCGACACCCACCTCAGTTGCACCGTGCACCGTGCACACCAGCGCATCTCGCCCTCGTCCACCTTCGTCCACCGCCACTGCCACCTACCACCCACGAATCGGACGTGTCGCCAGCCAGCCCACTCCAGCGTCCGATCGCGCTCTCCGGAGTGACGAGTCCCAGACCGCAGCTGCCAGCACTTGCCAAACCTGCCAACTCGGACTCGGACGTGCGTCGTGATCGTCGCCCGTGACAGTGTTGAGTCTGTATGCCTTGCACCGCTGTACGTACTCGTACATACATGGCCTCCTCGGACGACCCACCTGAACCAGATCTAGACAGACGCTGATCTCGACGACGGGCGACGGCGACGACGACGACGACGACGGCGATGGCGGCGTGCTTCTGCTTCTACGATCCCGCTGCCGCCGCCACCATCAGCTCGTTAGGCTCGTTCTCGCACTCGCTCTCGTACGCGTGGATTCTATGTAGATTTCGAGCACTGACTTCCAAGTCTAATTTCTGATTCCGATAGCGAGCTCCCCAGTGCCAGGCTCGAGCGGCCGCGCAGAGCTTCTCGCACCCGGGCCGCACAACGTCCCCCGAGTTCGGAGTCCGTCGCCGACGTCGCCGAGACTCGAGGGCTTGCCTCTGCCTCTGCCTGCCAGCGACTAGCGACTTCCTGCATCGTCCGCGCGCGACGAACCAGAAAGCCGAAAGCCGACCGACGCACGATGGAATGAGAACTACCCGTCGGGCTGGACGCCGGACGCCGGACGCTGGTGTGTGATTGAGTTGGATGGACGTCACTGACTCGGAGCATGCATGTGGTCCTGGGCAGCGCACATCGCCGTGGGGAAGCGCGTCGTATGATACTCAGCAGCTCCGTTGCGTGTGGCTTTTTTGCGTTTTGCTTCCTCCGGCACTGCACTGCACTCAGCACTGCACTGGCCACTGGCTACCAATACCGCAACCGTGACGGACATGGGATGGTGGCTGCTACACTGGCAGTAGCGCTGTTCGTCACGGTCCGGCTCGAGCTTGACTACCACCGATACTCCAACGGCACCTGGTGCGACAGGGCTCACGAAATTGAAATAACATCCTAACTTCGTGCACGCTCACCATCATACTCAAGGGTCACCGTCGCCGGTCGTACAACGAGCAGTATGACATCACAGAATTGCACAATCGGTTCTGTTCCTTCTTATATCGCAGTTGTATGAAGCTCGGCTATCTTGGCCTGCCGCTACTACTAGTGCTCGGCCGGGTGTAACGAGGGCACACGTACCTCTGCACCGGCACCGGCATCCGCGCTCGCACAGGACTGACTCTAAGGACACCCTCCGTCTACGGTCCAGATTCCAGAGCTGAGCTGCACGGCCGCAAGAGCTCGAGTCTCGAGCTGACACCAGTTCGTCTCCGTCTATGATTCTGAAGCGGACGACCTGACTACATTCATGCATCCTCGCGCTAGAGCCGGGTAGATCATCTTCACCGGAAGATGCCGTGCGGGTGTCTGGTAGCCCCGTGTTACAATGTATTATGTGTTGGTATCGGGATATTGAATCACTGGCAGGACCCGCCCTTCGCGGCGACGAGAAGTACTCGGATGCCCATTGATCAAGCGCAAGCCCGTTGTTCCCATGATCAAGTTCAAGCTGTTGCGCGCATATATTCATACGTGTGGTCAGTGGTCGTGGGCTCCCAGTCCCGTGTCGGGAGCGTGAACGTTCAGACATTCATGTTTGCATCGATCCGTACGACATGTCCATCGTACGTAGTACGCAAAGGCTGTCCAAGAGGCGCAGTACTGTCGCGAGCTTGCACGTCTATCATAAATCAGAGTCCAGACATTGTCGAAACGTAGCGCGGCACGTCCTACACCATTCGTTCGATTCCTAGCCAAGTGTATCCTTGGTCTGCTGTACCTGTATCTCACACCCAGATCTCAGTAGGAACAGCGCGCTTGGCGATCCCTCCACGCCTCGACTGCCGTGGCCGCGATCACAAGTCCCGAGGATGCGGGATGCGAGATGCAGGACGCGGCTTAGTTGCTTCCGCGTCCCGGACGAGTCTCATCTGCACCCGAGCTGTCTCCCCAGGGCCGTGCCTGGCATGGCCATCGACGGACCGGGATATCCCCGTCGCGATCGCTATACACGTTATGGCCGGTGCACGTTCCCTGTCACTCAATGCATCTGCCCCCGCGATGCTGTGCGGCGTACGGCTGGTGCCTGTCGGATCGAGGCACACCGGACTCGCACAAACATTAAACTGTTCGCACGAAAATTAATCGCGGATGTCGGCGGATGCAGATGTATCCGTTGTCGATGAGAGGCTGCGCGAGCGTAATATCCTGGAGAACCGGTTGTTCGAAAGAAGTAAGTACCAGCAACGCGTGTGCAGACGAGAGAATGCGTGTGCGGTAACCTACACCCAGTATGTTGCTCTACGCCGCCTCGGCGACCTCCATGAGTACTCAGCCCCCAGGGACTTGGGCGGGCTCATCGAAGCCAGCATGATCTCGGTGCCTTGATCTCGGGAGCGGTTGGTCAGCGCCCCGGGACGAGCCATTGAGAGCTGAGGTTTCAACGACGATGACCATCCTGCATGACACTGGATGCGTCGCGGTCGACAACAAGAAGTCTGTACATTAGTACGTACAGGTTCATCGACGCACACACTGCGATTATGTGACCGCATGCCTAGCTTTCTTTCAAGTTTACCCAGCATTTCCAGCCAGTAAGGAGACAATGATCGATTCCAAGCGGGTGGATTGTATATCTCGAAGTCACGCTTACTCTTGTCCTCGTGCATGCCGTCGGCTTGCTCGATAGCCAACTGCATTACTGCCGCTACCAAGTCGTCCCGGAGTGCACGCAGGATGTGCGGAGGCACGCCGAAGGGAGAGGCGACCACGGATGAACCACCCCATGAGTGTCCGGCAAGACGAAGTCTGAGAGAATAGGCATCAGCATCGTCCGAGGTTCTAGGAACCGAGTGTCAGTACGAATACTCACGGCGTTCGCCCAAGAGTTGTTGCGCTAGCCTCGTGCACGCCCAGCAACACTTCTCGGCGGTCCCGACAGGCAGCGCTCCGATATGCTCCTGGAACGCAACTCACCCACAATCGTCAGCGCCTCGGAAAGGTAAATTGTGCACTCACGAAAGCAGCAGTGATCTCTTGCATGCCCTCCGGCGGTCCTGCACCGTGCAGATGCAGATGCACACCTATCGCCACGAGCCCTGCCTCGGCGTGAACGCAGCAGCCCATCCGCATCCCTCGTGCAGACCCCAGCTTGCGGCGCAGATTTTCCCTGGCACTCTCCCGGAGCGTGCCCGGCTGATGTGCATCTATGGCATCGAAGAGGAATTGGTGGTCGCCTGGAGGCTGGGTCGGAGATGCACTGAGCATGACGAGGTAGGCGGAGCAGTTCTGGAGATGAGGGAGGACACGGTCCCAACAAAGGTAGTCCATGGCGGCCAGAAATGCTGTCAGGCTCACCAGATATCGGTATGTGAAGTCTTCGCCATCAGTGTCGGCGGCCGCTACAGGGGAGAATGAGATCGGAGTGGTACTCGAGACCACCTCCGTCACTTACAGAGTTCGTCGCCGACGATGTCTGCAAGAGCAGCTTGAAATGTTGTTGATTTTTCCTCTTCGGGATTAACACTGTCACCGCTATGCTCACTCGCTTTAGCGTCGGTGTCCGAGCGGGCTGCGTCGTCTTCGGACCCCGGTTCGGAGACCACGGCGGGCGTATCCCCAGTCCTGAACCTGTTTTCCGCGTCCGGGAAGCTTCCGACATCTGCGCGTGCTCCTGTATGTGTGGCGGAGACAGGCTGCCGGACGACTTGGGCCGCTAGTATATCGAAAATTAACTTGTCCGGCGCCATTTGAGAACCTGATAAGTCCTTGATGCGCTCGATGATGGAAGCAAGGCAGCTACCGACGAATCGGGCGACCCCACCACGGCCCAACTGCACACGCTTCTCCTCGTCGACCACATCGAACCGTCTGATTGTGTCAACAACGAGCTCGTACTCTGGCGAGGACAAGTCGACATAACCCGTGATGACCTCAGTGGACCTGGGCTGCCACGTTCTGAGGAGGTAGATGAGGCCCGGGTCTCGCCAGCTGGTGTGGATCATCTTCAGACGAGCGACGAGTTTGCGGCGGCTCCGGGACAAGACCCATCGCTTGCCTGTCTGAGTGTGAGCCGCGGCTTAAGTACCGGTCAAATTTGAGGTTTACATCGTGAATGTCACATGCGCCCTCGTGGACGTACTTGAGCACTCGGAACAGGTCTCTAGCATGTTGGGCGAGAACGGGAACCTTCGACCTAGTGGGAGGTGAGAAGAGCCTGAGCGACGTCGAGGAGTTCATCACACGCACTGATCCGCTTCCAAGACGTCTGTTACGCTGATCGGTTCTGCATCGCATTCCGGGTGAGCAAGCACATGCAAGAGCTCGAACGGTGCAGCGGAGGACTGCTCCGACTCGCGGACTCCAGCGCGAGGCGAGACCACGATCGCGACGGCGGCCCTGTGCGATGCGATGGCGCCCGTGACTGCCTTCTCCGTCCCAGGCTCGATGTTCAGCAGGTTCTCCAGGTGGACGAACGGTCGAGCCTTGAGAGCTAAGTTCTTCTGAGCGCGCGCGGCAGAGCTCGAGTTCCGACTCCCAAAGGGCTTCAAGCTCTCGAGCTCCTGTGTTGTACCTCTCAGGACTGATGTCATAAGCTGTATGTCGGCGATGCATCTTGCGTGGTCTTGCTCGTCCATCAGCACATTTACGAACGTAGCCTGCACGGAAGAGATAAGAGGTTAAGATGGAGGAATCCCAAGAGACGAGTCAACCGTGACGCGACGAAGCGCCGGTATCGGTGCACAGCATTGAAACCGCGTTAACCACGGTTTCTAATTGAGCACGCATAGAAGGGGTAGATCATATGAAGTCACCGTCCAAGGAGTACCCGTGTGACTATCGCGAGAGTCTACAGCGACATCTAGGTATGCTGGGTATTCGCGTAATGTCGGTATAATGGACCGTGCTCCACCGGTCGGTGAAGTGATGCTGCACAGAGCTTCGTAAAGTCGCAATGTCCTACGAGATGCGGTGGTAGCATGGTGGCAGACGTCCCTCCGCTACGAAGCCGCCTTCACTTGCCGCGGTCCCAAGGTAACGGCCCAGGGTATTTCGCCGTTGGCCCGCCTTCTGTTGGCCCCGGACACCAGTTCAGGAGGGGACCGAGCTCCGGAGCGGACGAGTAGTACGAGTGGTAGCGCATGAAGGGATTGCGCGCCCGCCGCTTCGAGAGCAGCGAACCATGGCAGCCATACGTGTCCTGCGTATACGGCAGATATCCGTTCTGAAGCTGCGCGGCACCCGAGCCGGTCAATACGCTAACGGGTAAACTGAGTGACACGACCTACCTCGCCCTGCTGCGCGGCTTCCGTATCGCCCTCCGCGTCGATACCAACGTACTCGAACCGGTCCAGCGGCCAACGAAGCGCGGCGCGGTGCAGCTCGGTGAAACGTCTCCGCTTCATCTCGTATCCGACCACGGTGATGCGCGCAGGCCACCGACCGGTGTACTCATAAAAGCGGGCTATCGAGAATACGAGGTTCTGGTACGAGTCCAGCGCGTAGTTCTCCGTCGTCGCACGCAGGACATCTGACGAGGTCGTCGGCAGGAGGTTGGATATGTACGCAAGCCGCATGTAAGACTCGGCCTCGGTGGTCGTCGACGAGGGACGGGTCTGTCCGCTGGTTGGCAGCGTGACTAACCAGTAGAGCGGAATGAAAGACACTTCATCACTCACCCGCTGAATACCAAGAGCGAATGCTCGTCATCTCGCGCGAGCTCCGCGCTGCACAGATTGAGCACGCTTGATGGATGATCCAGAGACCAACTGCGACGTACCCTGCCATAATATGTCTGAAGAATGCAGACACGCGTCCTCCTCCGCGCTGGTAAGGCTCAAGCACCCACTGCTCCTCGTCCAGCCGCGCCTCCACGTTCGTGCCTTTCCAGATGGCATGGCCCGGCACCATGATCAGGTGGTCGATGTCTTCCAGAGCACGATCTCGTGCTAATGTCTCCCAAATCCCTCTAGGAGCAGCGTATGGTCCTTCATGGTCGTGTACATGCTCGTCGGAGCCGTTGAGGTACCACGCGAGGTTCAAGAGGAAAGAGAACGCTGCGAAGCTGGCGAGAAGCAGGAACCCGAGATTTGTGATGCGTGCCCGAGTCAGAAGAACGTCGCGCGTACTTCGATAGTGTCGCGAGCCAGGTCTACGGGAATGTCGGGAGGAGGAGGTGAAGGAAATGGGGAGAGGTAGCATGGCTGCTGAATTCGCTAGCGCTGTTACTAGTTTCTTATGTCTTTGTTACTCAGTGTTTATCTCGTTTACAGGGAATTTACTTACTAAGCTTACGAAGTGCTTACGCTTACCTAACTCGAACTTCTTCAATCTAACCACTCGCTATTTCATCTTCCTCACCCGAACCATGATCGCTAGCATCCTCGACCTGTCTCCCGACCTTCTGACGCTTATCTGTGCCCACTGCTTGCCGGGATCATTGATCAACCTCGCGGCAACATGTCGACCGCTGTCTGAACATGCATCGTCGCAAATATGGTCCACAATACCGTCTTTCGGCACTCTCGCATACACGCTGTCACGAGAGTTATGGGTTCAGAAATTAGTGAAGGAACCGGACGGGATTGCTCACGTTACATTGGTAAGTCTACGTGCAACTCGTTTGACTCTGAACGACATCGCCTGGCAAACACATGACTTTCAAAGCCGCGCACAAGCCGCGCACATAGTATCCCAAGTTCTTGGATCTGGAAGTCATGCAGTGGTCGTGTTCACGGAATATCTCCGTACTGATTTATTCGCGTCCAGTCATTTGCTCGCCCGATCGACTTCTCGGACCTCGCTAGGTTTTGCAAGTACGCCCCATATGTCAAAGTCGTGAACGATCGTGGGCCCCACCAAGCTCAATTCACCATCAGCCCGAGTGCATGGGCCAATCTCGAGGACGTCTTACCATCCAAGTGTCTCCCCAACCTGCATACAATCCACAAATTCGAAATTTTGCCTGTCATGGTCGAACCCATGCATATCTTCCTATGCAACAGTCTGCGCAATCTAAATTATGAGATCGTCCCCTCTCGGCTCATCCGCTGGGAAGACCCCATCCCTGACCCTGCAAAGCGCTGGATAACGAAGTTCTTCGCGAAATTTCCGAGCATTGCGCCCATGCGTTTAGGATCTTTTCAGTTCCTCGGCTCAAAACCCGGTCTTTGCCTACCTGTAACATTGGTCCATCTCGCCACGATATCCACGTTACACACGCTCAGTATCACCTTGTTGAGCGACGATTACCCTGACGGCGTCTTCCTCTTCGACGGTTCGCCATTCGCATCTCTCCGAACCGTCAAGATCCAGACGAACTCGACACTCCTCTGCGCTGCATTTCTCCGGGAAGTTCGCTCATCGCTCATCGAGACGCTCGAAGTGGACTCCTCTGAACCTGTAACGCCGCACGACTTCCGCGCCCTGGCCACTGTCATCGCGGACTGCCCATCTGCCCGCGTTCTGAAGCGTCTCACTGTTAGATTTGGCCCTCATCCCTCCGAACGTCAGGACCAGGATCCGGTGCCCATTCCGCCAGGAGTCTTCGCCATCCTCCACCGTCTCCGCGACCTGGAAGAGGTCAGTCTCAAGCGGGGGTGTTACGCTGCCCTTGATGACGCCGCGCTGGCTGCGACGGTAAAAGCCTGGATACGCATCCGCGTCGCAAAGCTCTGCTCCTCCGGGACTCTACGCTTCGGTGTTTCCGATGCACCTCGCGTGACGTTGTCGGGGCTCGCCGCCATTAAAGAACGGTGCCAGGCCATCGAGACGATCGAGATCCCCCTAGCAGACATCACCCATGCGGAGGTGGATCATCTACTCACGCTCAAGCCCCCACGGATATATGAGCCTGTCATCGACTACATGTGCGAGGGCTTAGGTCTCTTCAGGACAGCCTGTCCGCTGAAGAGTTTGGGCGTCGGCCCGTCAGTGCTCCTCAAGGAAGACATCACAGGCGTCGCTGCTGTGCTGTCGCAGTGGTTTCCCTGGCTACACAAGATACACTATATGACGGAACTTTCTGGGCCGGAACTGGATATACTAGAGACATCCGACGGCGTACAGATCGATCCCCAGGTCGAAGAGCAACAGTGGATATGGAGCCAGGTTGCGTGGTCGACCGACGTGTACGCATCGATCCGCGAAGAAGAGCAGAAGTGGCGATACTGGGGCAACCTTGATGAGGCCGTGGCTTCCTGGGTGTTGATAGAACACTCGGATGCGACGGAGTAGGAGTAATCCATCGGTGCGTGCCCAATCATGATCCTCATATCGTCATGAACAGCAAGTGGCAAGTGCTGACTCCAATGGACCCCAGAAGCATTCATGACCGAACGTTGCAGTGGTCTTCGGACATAGACTCGATGCGCAGCTAATAGCTTCCATCCAGCCACGCTGCTGCTGCCGCCGCCGTGCAGTGCCCTGCACAAGGTCGGCTTTGTCTACGTGCACCTCATCAATTTTCTCCGCCGCAAGGTCTCCGGGTCTGGAGGACGATGTCGACGAGCTCAGCAATCGCCCCGGCGCGAAGTAAGTCATCCCCTCACTCACGGCGCTGAGCACGAAGAGCATCCACGCGAAGGCGTACGAAGCCGGAGTTATGGGGAGGGGAGACGACAGGAGCGCAAGAGGCTATTGCTCGTGTAAGCGTACTTCTGGGCAAGCAGCGGCAGCGGACAATAGAAACTAGAACCCGAACATTGGCACCCCCTCCGCCAATCCTCGCAGCGCATCCAACAACTCCTGGTCTTCGACAGACATCGCTCTGACGTCCCTCATAGCCCGAACGAACGGCAACTCGTCCGCCTCGCACACCGTGGTCTCGGCGGGCAGCTTCCCATCCTGCCCCAGCATACCACTCGCGTAACGGGCACACCGGGTTGGCTGGCGGATGATGCATCGTCGGTGCGAGGGCGGTGAGCGTGGGCTGGTTTCCTGCCTCGATAGCGCGGATGGCGTCGACGACGGCGTTGTGGCAGGTCGAGGTGCATACTTGCCAAACGAGCTCTAGGACGTCACGACCACGACCACGGGCATGGGGGACTCTGGACGCGCACCGGCCTGCGCCCAACCGCCTTGAGGACTTCGAAGTACCACCGCTCACGGAGTCGGTTCGTACAGCGGGCATCGCAGCGGCCCAGCCTGGAAGCATCAGGTGAAGAGGGACACGACGACGTTCTCGAAATCGAAGAGACCCGAGTTCCAGAGCGCCGCGCGGTAGGTGGGCCCGTCGAACACGCCGTCGCTGTCGATGATGACCCGGCCGACCTTCTCGGGGTACTCGTACATCGCAGCGGAGTACTGCCCGTCGAGGACCGACCCGTAGCTCTGCAACTGTGTGTCATTCTCACTGATACGACACGAAGCTGAAGTACTGTACTCACGATTCACGAAGCCCCAAATTCAAGTACATGACCTTCTCCTGACCCAGCATACTTAGAGTCCGTAACGACGCACTCCGCCGTCTCGTTCGACCTGTCGCTGAACTAGCCCTCGATCTGCGTCTGCCATATCTCCCTCTCCCTCGTCCCAGGAAAGTTCAAGCAGTCCGCGCTCGGCGTGCTCACGCCCGTGCACGTCGAATGACTCCCCGACGACGCGCGATGCGAAAAACGTGGCCGAGCCCCCTCAGGGTGGTCCGCCCGGGTACACCAGCACCGTCATGCCCTAATCCGGCGTGCCTCGAGATTCCGCGGGCAGGACTCGCACCGCGATCGCGTGGAGGGCTCGTTGGGGTCACTGAGGGAGAAGAAGAATGTATGAATAGTCGAGGGGCAGTACTTAGTATGCTGTGTTGACTCGGATGTTGGGCCGACAGACCTTCGCGGGAACAGAGCCTATTGTATGAGCAGAGCTTTCGCGTTTTACATGTGCGAGGGAACGTCCAACCCTGCAGTATTATAAGCCCTTTGGTATCGGGCTGTGCGTGGCTGCGGCTAGATGCGAGCCTGACTCTGCGTGTCGTACTTAACCATCTGTCATGCGGAGGACCCCATCCCGCCACATACTTACTTGCAACAACAAAGCTGTCACGCATGCACGATTGTCTGATCGCACTCGCAACGGGCTTGAGTCAGAGCAACACAAGAGGATTCTTAAGACAACACGTACGACTATTACAATTACAACTGAAGCAAGCTAGCGAGTATACAAGCTACTGGCAATAGCTACGATACGAGAAGCACCGAGACTTGAGCTTGAGTACAAGTGGTATGGGGAGGAGACATCCGAGTCCAATTGTTCAATTCGTGACGATTCATCCAGTCGTTCGGTCGTTCGGTCGTTCAGTCGTGTTTGCGTGAGCCTCATGGCGGCTCAGGCGCACAGGCGCACAGTTGCCTGTGCCTGTGCCTGTGCCTTTCTTTAGTTGCCGCCGACGAGGGGCGCGCGCTCCTCGTCGAGCGAGATGCCGCGGCCGCCGTTGCGGATCTTGAGGCCGACGCCGATGGCGGCCTTGACGACCCACACGAGGGAGAGGATGGCGAAGGCGAGGGCGCTCCAGTGGATGAACGCGGGGTAGCGCTGGCGAGCGAAGATGGCCCAGAGCGACCAGGAGATCGCGATGCTCGCGGGGAGGTCGCCCTCGGAGGAGGAGAACGCGTAAGTCGCAGCGGTGGCCTCGAGGAAGAAGCTGAGGGAGGCGGTGTAAGTTCAAGATAAAACGTCATACTCAAGATGATGACGTACAAAGCGAGGAAGGCAAAGACGTCAGTCCAGACGCCGGCGGGCTCGACAGCGGCGTTGTTGCCGAACGCCTCGAAGGCGGTGAGGACAACAAGTACGGTCGTCCAGCCGTGGTAGAGCGAGAAGGGGAGGTGGACGAAGAGCTCGTCGGCAGTGCTCTGGGGCTCGTGATACTTCTTGACGATGTAGTAGATGTGCTGCGCGCGCAGTGTGAGCGGCTATTGCCCGTATGGTATAGACTGGCAATGTGGAGAACTCACAGTCACGGCAGAGCTGACGAAGAGCGAGAAGACGAAGGCTGCGGGGGTGCACAGTCAGGCACGGGGCGCGCTGGAGGTGTGGAGCGGAATACGCACCGACAATGTAGTAGTGCCTGGCCCACACGTTCACGTAGACGGCGTTGAGGACGGCGAGGAGGGGAAGACGCCAGCCGATGCCGTCGATGATAACCTGCTTGCCGCCGTCAAAGAACTGGTAGATGACGGTTCCGAGGAGCAGGAGGTGGATGAGGGACCTGTCGAGGCGTGGTCAGGAGGGGCGTCGAGACGTAATGACGCGACTTCGTACCAGATGAGGAAAGCCCACGGGGCGGGAGTCACGTAGGTCTCTTTGCCGGTGTAGTAGACGTCGCTAGGGCCTGCGACGGTGTAGACGTTGGAACCCAAAAAGAGCAGATACACGAGAACGTTGACGATCTACGACAGACGGTGAGCGAAAAAGCGAAGTGTGTGAGCAACGTCGCGACGGACCTTGAGCAAGAGCCCATCGGACCAGCTGCTGTGGGACGGCATCGTTGCGGACGTCGGGGAGGTCGTCGGAGGCAAGAGGCAGGAGTGAGGGGAGTGGGGCGTGCGCGGCGAGGCTTTATAGAACGGGCGCAGCTTGGCGCAAGAGT
>WJSG01024001.1:0-14419 GCA_016618145.1 Sanghuangporus lonicericola | reverse complement strand
GCACCAAGTCCATCGCCGACAAGAGCTTGCCCTCCGGCCAGTTGAGGGTGAAGGAATGTACTGACGCACTTCTCTCAGCGTTCTTCCCGTCGACGAGTGCCTTGTGGAAGGCCGCGAGCTCCGCTGAGGTGCGCAGGGTGACTTCCCCGTACAACCTCCCTTCCGCCTCCCGCTGAATCCATTGACCCAGCGTCATCAGAGCATAGAGCGCATCGCGGGTCTGTCGAGGCAGCTAGTCGTGAGCACCGATGTGTCGCGTGAGCTGAGCCTAGGCACGAACCTCCCGCGAAGAACTCGGACTCGGGGTGGTTGCGCCCCCAAGTAGGTGTTTCTTCATTATGATCTGCGCCATGGTGTTCGTCGTGGGGAGCTTCAGAGTGCACCGAGACTCTGCGGAGTGGCGCTGTGTCCTGCGTGACCGACCGGGAGGGGTGGTGGATGGAGAGCTGGGGGAAGGTAGGAGAGCGCCTCCACATGGAGTACCCGACAAGACGCCCACCCCGAAGTAGCGCGGGTGCGGCGGCCTCAAGCTCGCCCCTCAGAAGGATATGCGGCTAAGGAGATATCTGGTTCGATGCGTAGGACTCACTTCATCCTTGACAATTATGTAGCTGACTATCCGAGATAGCTCTTAGTCCCCGACGACATCTCTGGGCTCGCACACCCGACTCGCGTCTGGTTCGCCTCCCGGCTTTCGCCACCTTTGTTCTGCATTGTATGCCGACACGCCTAGCGGTGTACGAGTTCATCTCTTACATATACCATGTTTGCTGAAGCTCAATGAACGCTTCGGTGCAGACAAGACGTACGGACGCACAACCGAAGCTTTGCTCGTTTGAACGCCTCCTCCGGCTCGGCGATACCGGGCATGCTTGTTGGACCTCTGCCACCGACCAATCGCTTTCTCTTGGACGACGTGTTGCTCCCCCGTGTGTTTCGAACCGCTGCAACCGTTGAAAACACCCACAGCTCAATGCTAGATCGTCCCCTGACCTGTCCTACGGCGCAACTACCTGAATTGTCGATCTGGCCATCGGACGACGAGGTGTCATACTTGATCTTTGCATAATTCGACGTCTACCTTCCCCCCGGGCTGCGATTCGGTCGCGAGAGTTGATTCAAAGTGCATAGTGATTCCGGACTTTGAGCGACTAGGAGAGCATGGTAGTCACCGTACCGTGGTAGCGATACAAGCAGTAGTGATGTGAATATGTAGAATGGGGGAGATGGAAGATGTCAGAAGATAGTCGAGATGAATAAGGATAGTGAATAGTGGATAGTGTAGATGTATGTATAAAGATACGAGTCGTGATCGAGGAGGCGGGGAGTGTGAAGAGAAGCGTAAAGATGAAGCACATACAACAAAACCAAAACCGAACTGAAGGTTAAACGGCACAAACCACGTATGCAGTGAGGCGAAGACGACGCGTCTTGAACCGCGTCGCGACTGCTCCGGTATTGCGCGGCATGATCCTAGCAGAGGGAGGCGGTCGCTATTCCTAACCACCTGACGGTGCGCCGTGGGGCAAGGATGCCACTGGCGCATCTACGATCGGACGAGGGCCATTGAGCCGTAGACGGGCTCGTCTACTGGCGCGCACCTGTAGCGAGTCACCAGGTCGTCGTGATGCATGACGACGAGCTCCACGGTGTCCAGTGTGGGCACCGCAGAGAAGAACGCCTCCGCATCGCCCGACACGTCGTAGTCGCGCAACCCAGCGACGACTGGGCACTCCAGCGATTGCTCTTGATGGGACGGCTCGGCGGTGGGGTCGCAGTCGCGTATGAAGCAGGGAATGCATAATTGCAGTATGAGCTCATGTAATTTGCAGCGTGACTTTTCGAAGAAGTTGCGGTATTCTTCCTGTAAGTAGAAAACATGGGGCTCAGTAACTTGTTTATCATGGCTTCATGAATGGTACTCACGAAACCACCGCGCAACCTGTCCTGGGTCTTCCACACATGCATCTCCCAATGTGCGGCCTTCCCCTCGAACTCGGCGAGGTCGTGCACTGCGTCGTAGCCGTTATACGGCCACTCGAGCGCGTAGAGGTCCTCGATGGCGGTGAGTTCGAGCTCTTGCAAACTTGGCGTAAAGTCGAGCAGGGTCTCTAGCATGACCCAGTCCATGTCCGACCGCCGATCCGACTCCAAGATGAGAGTATACACTGGACATACCAGTCCAAGGGAAAACACCTCCACTNTATACACTGGACATACCAGTCCAAGGGAAAACACCTCCACTACGGGTCCGGTAACCCATTCCAGGCAGGGCCAGCTCCCGTAGCGCTCCTGGCGGTAGTGATTTTGGCAGCGGCGCGCCGCCGCCGTGTCCACGTCCACGGGCTCTTCTGGGTTCCAGTAAACCTCCTCCACAACTAGGGTAACTAGGTTGGGGAGGGTACGGGCTAGGACGTCGGTCGATGGCAGCTGGACTGCTGTCGCATGGAGGTGGACGACCTGGGGAAGAACGATGTCGGCCCATGCCGACAATGTGACGTTCTCGATGCGGATATGGCGCAGCGTGTGTGCCGACCTCTGCAGGAGCTCGATGGGAATAATCTCCGAGGACCGTTCGCAGTGGTCCGGGGTGTGTGATGAAGGGAACCGCACGTTGAGATGGGTGAGGCGTGAGCGAAGGGTGGCCAGGAAGATGAGAACGCAGTCCGTCCAATTTTGCGCGGCCACGTCTACCTCCTCCAAATATCGCAGTTCAGCAAGAACCTGGACGAGCTCAGGGGCGGTGCGGAAGAGCGTGTCCACGTCTCGGATAGAAATCTTTCGCAGGCGGGTGGTCCGCCGCAAAGTGGAGCACAGGGCTTGCGCGGTGGTTGGGGAGAGAGTAGAAAAGCTGAGCTCAAGGAATTTTCTGATCAAAGGAGCTCGCGAGAAGTCCTGTGCGGACATGAACGCACAAAACGATGAAGTCGCCTCCTCGCTCTTCAGGGTGACTCCGCGTGCTAATAGGACCTCGAGGGCTAGCCAATATATGGCGGGGGACGTACGCATAACCAAGAGGAGGGAAACATTGTCCAAAAGCCAGAATATGGATCTTAGGACGTCGTGGTTGAGAACCACCGTGTGGTTGCTGGTCTGATTACGCCTCCCAGTAGAGGAGGCTTTTGAGGGCCGTCCGAGTTGAAGCTGCGAGGTTGTGGTCAATAAATCAGCGGCGGCAGAGTAGGCTATTCGCGTACTTGGGTCATTCTATCAGCCCTGGTTTGGTGGTAGGGGGAGAGGGGAGAGGTGGCTGGTGGCTGGTTTGGAGAAACGGACTTGCACTACATAACCGACCACACGAGCGCCGTATGGTCCGGTTTGGTCAAAGCATTTCCATATGTGGGTGATCCCATCATTTGTGAGCGTCTGTGACCGAGAACAAAAGAGACGAAGTTCCGGAAAGGTTTGGAGCTCTTAGTCGGACAAAGCGCGTTTACGGGGAGATGCGTTTGATAGAATACTCATTACTTATTGGAAGATCATCTAAGCGGGGATCACTACGGTAGTTGACTAAGTCCGCGTGCCGATAAACACGCTGGTCATGCGGGACAATGCAGATGCCGCATAATATGGGTCAAAGCGGAGAACAGGGAGACATCTGAAGGAACTACGCCTCAACCAAAGATCAAGTGAGTACACGGACAACGCAGGGCAGACGCCACTCAGATCACCTCCCAACGACCGACGACCGTGCGTTTTTGATAGTGTAATTCTTCGCCGTGGTGAAACACCCGGAGCTCGATCTGCTGCAACGTTGAGACATCCTGGAGGAGAAGATCCGCCTCGGCAGAGACGTCGTGCATGCAGATCTGCTTCAGGACTGGACAGTCGGAATACAGCGGCTGGGGTGCGTCGTCAAAGTTATAGCAGGCGAGGACCGGGCAGGTAATGTCAACGGTCATGGACAGCTGCTGCAGCTTGCACGTTGAATGCTGAAAGGCGAGGTGGTGTTCGTCCTGTCCCGTCCCGCGGTGGTAATGAAGCTCAATCAGTGTCATGGATACGGTCGCAAAGAAAGTGGCACTCACGAAGATGTCGCGGAGGCCTTGCCTCGTACGGTCGGCGAGTAGCTCCCGCTCTTCAGGGAACTCTTCGAGCCTCGCCTTTTCATACAGCCTTTCCATGCGAATAAAAGGCCACCCTAGACCGAATATGTCATCGTTCGTTGTAAGCACGAGTTCCTTCAGCTCGGGGGTACGGTTCAGCAGGGTACTGAGCATGACACGACCCGCGTCCGACGGGGGGTTAGCCTGCAGAACCAGCCTCGAGACCGGGCAGGTAAGGCCGAGGGCGAAGATGGCCCTCAACTGTCCGGAGGCGCATTTCAGATAGGGCCAGCTTCCAGACTGTTGTTGGGTCTGGATGTTCGCATTTCGTGCATCCTCGTCCACAAGGTCTCCGTACTCGCCGTCCCAGAACAGAAGCTGGGTTTTGAGGTGGGTGAGCTTGGGAAAGGTACGGATCAGGCTCTCGCTCGCCGGCAACAAGAGCAGGTCCGTCTCCAGGTATTGAAGGTTGGGGAGTGTGATGCCGGCCCAGTCGGTCATATTAAGATAGGAGATGCGAGCCGACCGTAAGGTCAACGCTGAGGGCTGTAGGATATCAGGCGCCTTGAAGGACCCGTTGGAGACGTTTATGACCACTCCCCGAAGTCGGGCGGCGTGTCGTAGGAGCACACGCAAAGCTTGAAGGGTGGTCTCGGAGAATGAGCTGATCTCCAAGACAAGTTTCTGTAGGAGTGGCGCGCGAGAGTGGTTGTCTCCCTCAAGAAAGCGACAGAACGACTGTGCCGCGGCTTCAGTCATCAAGAAGACACCGCGATCGAGAAGCACCTTGACACCGAGCTTGTACAAGTCACGGCATGTTTGCATAGCGGCGAGGAGAGGTGTGGCTTCTTCGTTCATAGTACTGAGCTGTTCGAGCACCAACGACCACACGTCGAGGTTGAGGCATCCGATGCCCGCATATTGACGAAGTGGCGCTGCCGTACCGGAGGAAGTCACTGAGAGAATTGTGGGCTGTACGGAACACCTGTAGGTCAGCGGACAGTTGGAGATGAGCAACATCGGTTTCATACCTGAGACATTCTTGCGCTACAGGTTTTGGAGGGCGGGAAGTGCAAGTGGAAGGATTGGACTTGCAGCAGGCCACCTCAAGATCATGTCCATATATATAGGTGACCCCATACTTAGATCCGATCTTGATGACGCTTTTGTGGCTGAGAACAATTAAAGCGTTGGTGGAGTCACCTCGAGGCGGACAGTTGGTGCCTCCGAGGAGGCCAGTGTAGTTGATGTGATATTACACTACATTGTAGGCACCATATTGGCGCAACATAGGAGTGGTACAAACAAAGACGATAGCATTGTGAGATAGCGGAGATGAATAACAATATGGCAGATGTAAGAAAAGAGACGGATGAAAAAGATGGGACAAAGCAAAAAGCAGCAGCAATCAGATGCCCAACAAACAGAGACCAAACCAGGACACGCGAACGCTACTCGGAGCGTTCCGCAACCACTGCGCCCGGACAGTAGTGGCGAGCAATACTACCTCGGCTCGTAAACACCTAACCACTCAACACTGCGGAGAGCACCGGGACCAGCGATCCTCTCCTACTGATGCGGGGGCACCATGCGAGTGAGGATTTGCACTTCCTCGATATTGTGCCTGAGCCGCAACTCGATGTCCTGCAACGTGGGGACAGTCCGGAGGAGCAGCGAGGTCTCATCAAATAGGTTGTGCGAGCGGAGCTGCTTCAAGATTGGGCAGTCTGTGAATGAATCCTCGGGATCGTCGTCTTCGCAATCCCAGTAGTCGCAGAGGATGCAAGGGATTTCGATCCGCATGTAGATCTGTTCTAATGTGCACGCCGAGCCCCGGAGAACATCGCTGTATCCGTCCTGTCCAATTCACCTTTATGTGTCAGCGTCATGGATATGGTGCAAGGCCGAAAGGAGTACTCACGAAGATAGTGCGGATGCTGAGCTCCGTCCTCTTCGCGAGCCATTCCCGCTCGCCCGGTGTTTTCTCCACCCTTTCACGCTCGTACTCCATGCGGGAGTAATCAGATCCTAGCCCAAAAATGTCCTCCTTCGTCAGGAACCCGAGGCTCGGCAGCTTCGGGGCACTCTCCAGCAACGTCTGGAGCATCCTGCGACTTGCGTCCGGCGACATCCGCTCCGCGTACACGAAGATCCATGACAGAGGGCAAGTCAGGCCTAGAGAGAATACGTCGACCATGGAGCCAGAAACTGATTCGAGCCGGGTCCACTTCCCGCGCTGGTTCTGGGCTTGGATGTTCGCTTCGCGGCGGTGTACGTACGCGTCGTCGTTGCTGGCTTTGTACTTTACGATCCCGGAGAGACTGAGCCGTGTGAGCTTGGGGAATGCGCGTACGAGCACGTCCGTTGCCGGTATCCTAGAGACGGCCACTGCCTCGAGGTACCGGACCTCAGGCAGGACAATGTCGTCCCACCCGGTCATATCAAGATGATGGACGCAGACCGATCGTAATGTCGAATGCGAAAGCCGCAGATGTTTGAGTAGATTGAAGGCGCGTGGAGTGCCGCCGTGCGAATATATCTTTGTCTCTTGATCTTCCCATATGCTCACGGAGGTCAGGCTCGAGCGGAAGGTGTCGAGGAACCCGATGAGGGCGGTGGTGGGCTCCCGTGCCTCGACCTTGAGCTTGCGAATTTGCCGCATTTTGGCCAGGATATCGAGGATTTCTGGTACGTGGTCACGGAGACGGTCGAAACCGCAGATGGTCAATTTCCGAAGTCGAATGGCGTGCCGCATCGCGGAACACAAGGCTGTGGAGGTGGTTGTAGACATGGGGAAAGGTTTAAGGACGAGACTTCGCCAGAGGTGGGCGCGGGAGTAGTTGTTTGCCGCGAGAAAATGACAAAACGAGATCACGGTTTCTAGTTCGTCGAGGACGACATCGCGGTCGAGCAGTGGCTTGATGCCCAGCTTGTGTAGGGTGCTGCATGTTCGCATGGCAGCAAGGAGATGGGTGGACTCTTCGCGAGTCATAGAGCTTAGCTCTTCCAAAATCATGGTCCAGACGTCTTCGTTCAGGCCGCCCAAACCCATCGTACGACGAACCATGGCCGTAGTGGAGGTGGGCATGTTGGAGGGAACCAGTTGGGACTGCCACGACCAGCGGTCAATAGAGGTTGAGTCTTAGGAAGCATGGTTGTCGTACCTGCACCATGTTCACGAGTTCCTTCGATGGTCTTGTAATTGTAGAGGACGAGGAGAGGTGGGAGAAGATGGGAGGTTGGACTTGCAAGCCACTCGAGCGCCAGAGGCAATCCTGATACGGACATTCCAGTAAAACCGGCCCGGAGGCCTATCCAGCTTGTTTCCAGCTCAAGGATGCTCAAACCCGAGCCTCCAACTTGTGCGGCGTAGCTAAACGGTGGAAAGCATCGCACCTGCGCACATGAGGCTGTCCAGAGGAGGCGACACCGAGACCGCTTCGACAGCAGATATGCCAGACTGGACGCGTCGTCGACTTTGACAGCGGAAACACATGATATTCCGACCTTTGGCGGTGTGGGGGCACGATGAGAAGTACACAGCGTACTACATGCTAATGTTCGATAGAATGTTAGTTGTTGACACGCCCATAACGCGCGGCATGACTCTTAACAGAACCAATAGCCAGTCAATTTCGTCCTCGGACGCAGTGGCGATACCGTCGGGCTGCTAGTCCATTGACTATGGGCCTGGTGAGACGTGTCGGCCGTCGCTGCCCTATACCGAGTTCATTACTTGCTGATGAGCTAGAGCCTGGCAGTCAGAACGAAGGAACGGACGTACGCGATTAGCCGCACTTTAGCCACGATGATGGCTCGGAGGTTAGGGTTCTCTGTAGGGAATGTCCACGTTCCGCTCCGCGAGCATTGTCGCCTCATTTCTCTCCTTCTCTTCATGATGGCGAATATCTCGACGCCTTGCACGACGAGAGGCTTTCTCGGTCGATTCTCAGCATGGAGCAGGGGTGAGAAGGTGCAGGCAGGGCGCATACTTATGTCAGGTCAATGACCCGGCTTTGTCAGGGCTTACACCTCCCATCGGCATGTATGATTGAACGTCCCAGAATATCACGAACGATCCCAGGCTATCCTAGGCTATCGCGCACCCTCAGGCGGAGGTGACCAATCATGTCGCGGTGAGCGCGGTATAAGAGCCGCCGTACGCGAGGAAGAGCGGAGTGACTCTAGTCGACTCTCCCCCCGACTCCGTCCACGCTCCGTGCTCCGCGTGCTGAACGTCGTCGGCGACCCTCAGCTCCGTCTTCTTCTCTCCGTACTACCTCCGACGACATCTTCTCCGACGTCGGACTGTCGGACATATAAGTTAGCGTCGTGACCTCGTTGACTAAACTCATCCCGCTTTCCCTGTGCTAGATGTCTTCTGCCGACATGCACCCCAAGTCTCCCTCCGATTTCGAGAAGAAGGGCGAGATATACACCCCCGGCGATACCCCCATGCCCTCCACCGTGGATCTCTTCGAGGACGGCTCTGTCGATCCTGTATATCAGGCGAAAGCGCGTCTGATAAACTCGGCGCTGCAAGAGATGGGTATGGGGAAGTATCAGGTGCGCATATCTGCTCGATCGTCGAGGAGGATCGCCCCAACCGAGGTGTTTGGGTCTAGTGGTGGCTGTTTGCGGTGGCAGGCTTTGGATGGTTCGCGTACGTGTGGCTCTCTTTCCCTCGATATTGCACACCGCTGACCCGGTGTGTGTACTTGCATGCTGCAGTGATAGCGTATGGCCGGTGAGCACTTATTTTCTTTCCGGCGCCCGTATGCCCGAATACAGGCTGGCCATCGTCAGGCCAATCCTTCCTATGTGCACACGACATGATACGCTCCCCCTTGAGCTCCGCGGAGCGCGGAGCGCATATAGCCAGCATACAGCCTTGTCAGTTCCCCTCCTATCGCTCCTGATTCTCAGGCTACGCGAACGACTGCATCCAGTCTGCGAGTTACGGAACTGGAAGAGAAGGTGTGACATGCTACAGTCCCCGGATGGTACGATTCGAGAAGGGACTTCGCGCGGACGAGGGATGTCCTCACTACATGCAGGGTCCCTTGGTCCGTGATAGGACGCTATAGTATGAGACCTGATGGATCAGGAGGCGGCAGAACAACGCCCGGCGACGAGGATGCGTGTAGGAGTCGGATTACGAAACTGCCGTACTTGGGGTGCGCTGTGATGCTCTACTAGGGCGCATATAGCCAGCATACATCCTAGTGCTCCATGTGCTTCGCGAATTACTCGCACCTCTCTGTGCCCCAGCATGTTGCATCTTGTAACTCCATACTGACATGAATACGCAAACAGCTCCTCGGCGGCCTCATTTTGAGTCCGGCAGTACAAGAGCTGCACTTCAACGGCCCCTTCCTCTCGCTGGCACAGAACATTGGCCTCCTGATTGGCGCGGTCTTCTGGGGATTCGGGTGCGATATTTGGGGTCGGAGGTATGTCTTCCCTAGCCTGACTGCTCAACGCTCCATCCCACAACGGTCGCGCATACTGACCATCGCGTCCAGATGGTCCTTCAACATCACCCTGTTCCTCGCGGGTGTATTCGGGCTGGCGGCGGGGGGTGCGCCCAACTTCATCACACTCGCCTCGCTCCTCGCCGTGCTCGGGCTCGGCGTAGGCGGTAACCTCCCTGTCGACTCCGCCGTCTTCCTCGACTTCGTCCCCGGTACGCATCAGTACCTGCTCACGGTCCTCTCCATCTGGTGGTCCATCGGACAGCTCGTAGCCGATCTTGTGCGTAATCACTCTTTCCTCCGTGCGTCGTAGCGAGCGTTGGGCTGACTATATGCGCCTCATGCAGTTCGCCTGGCCGCTCATAGCGAACTTCTCTTGCCCGCAGGATGCGACCACTTGCGCGCGCGCAGACAACATGGGTTGGCGGTATCTGCTCTTCGCCCTGGGCGGCATGACGCTCTTCTTGTGGGCCATTCGCTTCTTCATCTTCCCGCTCGAGGAGAGTCCGCGTTTCCTCGTGGGCCGCGGGCGCGACGAAGAGGCCGTCGCGGTCATCCAGCGCATCGCGAAGTTCAACGGACGCGAGTGCAGCCTGACGGTCGACCAGCTGCGGGCCGCCGGGGACGCTGCGAACGCGACGGTCATGGAGGGCGAGAGGAAGCACAAGATACTCAGCGAGAGTTCGGAGTTCTCGGTGAAGCATGTCAGGGCGTTGTTTGCGACACCGAAGCTCGCGTGGTCGACGAGTCTGCTCATCGCGCTCTGGGGTATGTACAGCCGCTGCTCTTCCGCAAGGCGTGTGTGATGATGACTCGTCTTGCAGGCATCATTGGTCTAGCATCGACTCTCTACAACAGCTTCCTGCCGTACTTGTGAGCATCGTGTATGTACCGGTCGTACACCTCTGACACATTCTCCCCAGACTATCCAGGCGCGGCGCGAAATTCGGCGACAGCTCGTACTACATCACCTACCGCAACGTACGTCCCCCTTCCCGTGTCCCCTCTCCTCCACACCCCGTAGCACACTGACACCCTGCGACGTGCCACCAGCAAGTCGTCCTCGGTGTGATCGGCGTCCCCGGCGCGTTCCTCGCAGGCTGGGCGGTGGAGCAGCCATACATCGGGCGCAAGGGCACTCTGGCACTCTCGGCGGGCGAGTATTCCGTTCTCTGCACGCGCGCTCATTATTCAACGACCCCACGCGGAAGATAGGGCTCACGGGTGTCTTTCTCTTCGCGTCGACCACCGCCAGGAGCTCGAACGCGCTCCTCGGGTGGAACTGCGGGTACGTCTTCCACAGTAACGTGAGTCTTCTCCTTCCCATGGGCTTCGCTGTTCTGCAGTGCTCATGCGGACGAGGATAGATCATGTACGGGGTGCTCTACGCGATCTCGCCCGAGCTCTTCCCCGCGAAGGACCGCGGGACGGGCAACGGCCTGACCGCGACTGCGACGCGCGTCTTTGGCATCATGGTGCGTCGTTCGTGTCTGCCTCCCAAAGGTCCTGTCGACTCATGCACGCGCAGGCCCCGGTCATCGCCCTGTATGCGAACCTTCAGACCGCCGTCCCGGTGTACGTCTCGGGCGCGCTCATCATCGGGAGTGGCGGGCTTGCGCTGCTACTCCCGTACGAGCCGCGCGGGAAGGCGTCGATCTAGTGCAGGCGTGCGTACGCGCGACTCTCTGGCCGCCATGGGGCCATGGCCGCAAGTGTGTAGAGGTAAGGATTGATCGGTATGTTCTGTACTTTGTGCGAACAGACTTCTTGGGGGTGTTGGGACGACGTCATGATAGTATTAGAAGGGTGTGTGGTAGCTTCTGTTTTTGTACTTACGATGTAATGCTCTTGATGTCCTTGTTGTAATGCTGAATCACCTCTCTGTATGCTGTTGACCGGCCTGCTGCTCGCAAGGTAGACGGCTCCGCTACTTCGCCTCCCGTGCTTCACTGACAAGTACTGCGACTTTGAGTCGAGCAGGGAACCCAAACCCTGCTTGTTGAGATGCCTCATCCTACATAGTATGTCTGCGCATGCGTCCGCGAGGCGGGTACGAGTACAGTGGGATAGCATATATAGAACTCGGGGCATGTGGAGTTACAATGATATCAAGAGAGCGATATAGGTGATAGGACCGACGACGCATAGTATACCGTGGTAGCGTGACCGTCCGAATTATGAGAAATGCGGCCAATATCTGCCCCATGACGGCAGGTCAAACGCAGCGGGCGGCAAGGCGAAGATCTGCTTGACACTCTCCACGACAATGAACCCGCTCGCAAGGACGTACAGAACTGTGCCCAGGATGAACACAAGTTCGTTGACGCGCCCATAGTTGAAATCGACCCTGATGCTGATGCTCAACAGGCCGAAAAAGATTCCGAGTAGGATCCCTGCGAGGGCGGACGTGACAAGCATCCCGATACCCGTGACTGCGACGAGTACAGTGGCCAGGAGCCAGAGGCTCCGCTCAATCGCGCTGGGGAACGTCACTGCGAACCCGAGGAGGTGGGGCAGCCCATAGACGGCCCCGAGGAGGATAGCGCTGCCGACGAATTGCGCCGCGGGATAGCTGGTCACGACGTAGTCATCGTCCGTCGTATACCCCTGGAGGGAAGCCGCAGGAGCGACATATTCTTTGCTTGCGAGGGAGAGCAACCTTGGGTACTTCTGGGCTGCCTCAATCGCCAGGTTCCACCGCACGTTCCTAGGCTTGGATTCATCGTGGGCTTCATGGGAGGGGCCCCCTCGATAGTACCACGGCACAGTCGTCTTGTCGAATATGTACCAGACCTTCAAGATCTCTGAGAAGGTTCGCGCGTCGCTACTGCTTGACCGGCTTCCGTGCTCTGAGTCCATGAACGACCCCTCGCAGCGAAGGGAGGGGATCAGAAATCCGCCGAGCAGATGTCGCGTTGGGCGGCTCGCCATCGACATCCACGCGCCAAGCAACCGTGCTTCTGGGCCGACGATGGCGGTTTGGTGGCCGATATCCTTCGGCTTGTGCCACCACAAGAAGTACGTGAGGAGCGTGCACGCCGCATGCGCGATGGTGGTGATCTCGAGGAGACAGAGCGGCAGCCCTTGTGCGTGGCGGATGATGCATGTGATGAGGAACCACGACACCTGCAGGACGAGGAGGGCCTTCGCAAGGGCGTCGGCCTTGCCGCGGTCGATGAGGTCCTCGTAGGCGAGGTCAGGAATGAGGGACGGCTCGACTTTCATGAGGAGGAGCACCCCACTGTGAGTGAGTACACCGTTCTTTTGCCACGCCGGAAGGTAGTCATCGCCTGGTCGAGGAACATATGGGTCCTTGAGAACGAAGCCACCCATAGCAGCATAGAAGCCGTGAGCCAACGTCCAACGATGCTTCCGGCCGACAGGCGTGCTCCTGCCATTCGACGGTGTGGTGCGAGGAACACGCGCCGACGCGGAGCCAGTATGCGCCGCCTTGGGGGTGGACGGCGACGAGGCCTTCGACCGCGAGGCGGGCGAGTTAAGTAGAGGCAAGTACTCGGCGGAAGTCTTCCGCTGCTTGAACGCGTCATGAATGGTCTATCATGCAGGATCGACTGCGGTCTCACCTTCCTTCGGCCTTCAGACGACGAGTCGTCGTCACGGGGCGATTCGCTCCAAACGTATTTGTCCTTGAATACCGCTATGAGTGGCACCTCAACGCAAATTGAACTGTGACCTCACCGTCAACCCGAGTAACTTTGCGAGTACGCGGTAGGAACGCGGCAGGTTTGGACGCTGTGTGGACTGTCCTTCCTTCACATCGTCGGCGACAGGGAGGTATGTTTGGGCCTCCACCGTAAGGAGCAAGGCGACTGAGAATTGCTTGAATGCGATGTAGAACATGAGCTCGGGGGAGAAGAGTCCGACGAAAACCCATCCAACTTTGGACAAGTATCGTCCCGTGATAGACCTCCCGGTCGGAATGTTGACGTGTAAGGCGGACCAGACGCAGATGAACAGCGTGGTGATGCAACTTGTGAAGATAGTGATTGTGCTACGGAACGTTGGTGCAGGCTGCCAAGGGATGAGGTCGGTGGTGACTGGAGGGAAGCAATGCCAAAGGTCGGTGTCCATGGTGGTGGCTGGACGAGTGTGAGTACTCGTACGCTGAACATGATTCGAGGGTAGTTATATAGCTGTAGCCGCGTGCCATTTTTGACGCGTCCATAGCGGGGATTGGATCAACGGAAGAAACAGGGAAAGTCGTCCGCTGAACGCGACAAACGCAAGTCATGAGATGCAGGAGTCGCGGGGTGATAGTGGCGAGGTGGACTCTGACCATGCGGAGAGGAGCACATCAGTACGCTGCACAGGAAGCTATACACTTATGACTGATGCGTCCCAGCATGTTGTGGCTGGCCTTGCGGAGCCCCGCAGTCTCACAGGGAAAAACGCACCGCTCTGCATCGGATAGCAGCAGTCTTCTGTAAAAAAAAATTCATCTTCCTTCGCTATTACCTCGTTGCATGCACGTTGCATTTATGTATGCAATCCGTCCATCTTCTCAGCCTATCCCCAAACAGGTATAGCATAGTCTGGGAGGAGGATGAGTTTACGGCGAACCACCCCAGCGAGTATGAGGGTAAACCACCATCGTACATTTGGGTAAGAAGACGTGCACGCACCAGATTGATAGTAGCGGTTGCTCATCTAGAGCGTTTTCTTGGGGTCAAGTATGCCCTGCAAGCCGAGCCGGGAGGCGATAAGTCAACCGAATCTGTCGGTACCCTGGAAAGCTACGGACCTCAAGTTCCTGCTCGTGGATACTGGACACATGAGGATAACCGGTGGTCGGTCAGTCGCATTGTTCACGCATGTACAACACCGCACCTACTGCCAGTATTCCCACCTCGCAATGACGTGATAAGATCGATGTGGCCC